>JAFBJW010000217.1:424343-541817 GCA_016785235.1 Pseudorhombus dupliciocellatus
CACCCCCCCCCCCCCCCCCCCGTCACTCACATTCACAGAGTGGCACATTTCCAACCTCGCACCCCCTTAATTCCTCATATCAGGTCATCTCGTCCCGACTTCATGCTCCCTTCCTCACAACAGCCACCAGGGTCTCCCACCTGGGGGAGGTCTCTTTGTTTCAAAAAGAAAATGCTTCAGTCGTGTTCAACTTCTCGCTGGGGCCTAAGAACCAAAGTCTGTTCTTCCGTTCACAATAAATTAGAATTCAGTATTCCCCTTTGCTTCTCTAAGCATCTCCTGATTGTTATTCAAACAGTTGATGGTTGAGTTTTCCTTGAGTCTTCACAGTCTCTTAAGGCAGAATAGCAGTGAGGGGAACAAACAAAGAAGCTTTTAATTAACTCGCAGTTGGTGAGTACAACATAGCATACTGTATATCCAAAACTTCTGTTACCACAGGGCTGATTTAGTTTAAACTTCTGTTATGTTGTTGAGGCTTAGAGCAACATTAGTAATCAGGTATGGTAGCACAACTCTGCTTCTTACCTTTTTATATTAACGACAAAAAACAGCAGAGATTCAACAGGTATACAATCCTTAATACACAGGTGACCTTCCTTACGATTACAAACCCTGGAAAGAATATCTAGCATAAACAAACTGTGAAAGTCACACAAACGAACGAGAACAGCACTGGAGCGCACAGCCCCATTAGGGCCCAACAGTCTCCTCATGAAACCACATTTGAATTCACTCAATCCAGATTCTTTTGGATGTGCACCAAATTGCACATTAAAGTCCCCTTGATGTGTTAGATTTGTTTTCATCAAGAGCCAGAATATAGCCTCAGAAAAAACACTTGCAATGTTAAAGAAAGTAAACATGGGGACATGTCCAAATGTATGTGCGTAGATTCTTCTCTGCAATTCTGCGTGCAAAGGAATGCAACCCCTTTTTGTAAAATTGTCTGTGCTGTTTCCTCAAAAGAAACATGGATTTGGGTGGGATTAGACTTTTTTTTTGGAGTGCATGTTTACAATGTGCCCGGCAGCCCTGCATGATCCTGCAGCATCAACCACCAGCTCAGCTCCACAGCAGCAGCGGAGAGGGAGAGAAGCATATTAGTGAGAGTGGAGAGGCGGGAACTGATGTGTGAAAACTGAAACAACCCTCGGAGGACTCGCACAGAAATTGAGCCGCACTGTTATGCACAGTTACTGACGTTTGGCTGCTTTTTCATTAGTTCCCACTTTCCATGGATGCTGTAATGCAGAAATCTCCTCTGTGGAAGAATGATGGCTTTAGCTCTCCGTGTGCACCAGGTCGCCGGTGTTATTTTCTATAGGTTGTTAAAAACCTCTGTATTTTCATCCCAGCACCTGTAATCAGAGATCTACATTCACCCTTTTTGGTTTTCACGCCGTTGGGTTTAATCTCAAAGAAAGAAACAAGTTGTTGTGCAGCAACTATCGCTCGAAGCCTGTGCTGACACCTCCAACGACCCCGGGTAGGAAATTGGCTGCACCTTTTCATGGCCTCGTCTAGATCAGACCTTAAACTAAAAGGAATTTGGAAGGAAACAGACCCGCTGCTATGTTTAATGGAATCATGTTTCCTCCACAAGTCTAGAAAACGTAGGCCACATCCAATCCACCTGCACAAAGAGAGCAAACTGGGTAACAAAAAAAATCACAGATGCATGAATTATTCTTGCACCTCATGAAGGCTAACGAGGCAGAATGAGCCCAAATGGCAATTTTTATTTCTATAATCAGGCGGATGCAAAGCAGAATCATAGTCATTTCCCTCCTTTCCCATTGCTTTCTTTCATTCCGTCCTCTTTTATCACCGTTCCTGGAATCGTCATTTCATCTTCCCATTAATAGACAGCAGCTCTGCTCCGCCATGCAAGTTCCTAACAAAGAGGCCTGGGATAATCTAAATTGCCCGTTTATTATGCGATTTCTCACACGATTCAGGGCAAATTATGCAAATGTTGAAACAGAGCAGCGGGAAGGATGGAATTGCAGCTTCTATTTCGGTTTCTCACCATCTCTGTTCCAATTTACTGAGGTTCTATAACAGGTAATGGCGAAAGCTGCAATATGAGAGAAATCAAGTCTCATTAGTCTTGGGCTCTGTGTGGTGTAATATCGCTGTCAGATGCAGCACCAGGGTATAGATTTCTGAGTGGAGAACCAAAACAGCACAGCAACAACGGAGCGATGACGGGTCAAGGTCATATTTTGTGTTCAGAAATACAGCGTGTCTTTACACAGAGAGACGGAGACCTGGACACGGCTGATTGTCTCATATGGGAGACTCTGACTTGGGGCAGATTAGAGCCGGGGACGCACTTTATTTTACAATGCCATCAATCAAAGCTGGGCGAGCAATAAATGTCGCATTTGTTGCAGCGAAGATGGTGAGGCTCATTAAGGTGTGTGGTCACAGCACAAAGCAAATAGGCTGTGAATCCCTAACAAGTTATAGGAGCCTTGAGCAGATTCTATTCCCTCCCTGTTTCCTGACCTTCGAGACCCTGAGCACGTGGAGCAAGTTTTGATGAAGACGTCCCGGGATTTTATTTACTTTATTAGCAGAGGTATTTCTAGGAAACCTGCTCCAATCTGATCCAGTCACTCAACTTCAGACATTCACAGCTTTCAAGGCCTTCAGCAGCAGATACAGTCACCTATATATGATATTATTATTATTATTATAGGGGACATTAAATAAATGAAGTCATTATCTGATTAAGACATTCTCAGAATTTGCAATAATCGAATTAAGACATGCAGTTTATTCTTGTTCCTCAAATCTTCTCAAGGTTTGGGTATTTGAGGTCTGACTGACCTGGTCCGACCTTACATAAAGGCTTTTGTGGGTCCAGAGGGAGCTCTGTGAAAACCAATAAACTGCCTCGACTGATGTCGCAATTGAGGCAGGGTCAGTTTAAGCAAAAGACAAAAAAATGTGAAAATGAAAAAGATAATCTGTCCCTCAAGCTGCATGGGCTCAGTGTGGGTAAAATCCATACACTCAGTACAGGATTGGAAAATAGAACATCAAAAATGTAACATGCATTGTGGCTCCAGAGGGTGCGTCAACAATCTCTGTTGGTGATAATGTTTCACATTGAGTGAAAACAGAGGAAAAAGGTCTGGATGAGAAAATGGTTGAGGAGACTTGGTCAAAGATCCCTGTCTGTTCTTCAGCTATATATTTTGAGGTGACATTTTGACTGAATATGTCTCTTGGAGGCTACTCAGCTGTCAGCTGTGCTCTCAGCTTTGTTCCACGGTTCCCGATGCCAAGACTGTCTCCTTTCTCTTGGCGACGCTCGGAAAGCACTGACACAAACAGCGCGACCCAACATGGGGCACACGCAACAACTGTGCCGGTAGGACAGGAAATTTAAGAATGGCCAAAGATCGATGTTGACCAAGGTTACACCTGATTACTCCTTCAGGTTAAATCATAGTCCCGTAGTCCAGTTGGAGACAGAAATGGATTCATCCCACTTCTGTAGCCTGCTCCTCATCTGTGTGTGAGGTCACGTTAGCCACAATTAACATAGCAGCATTGAGAATATTTATAGAAACATTTTGTTCGTGTGATTCTAACTGTGGAGGAAAGTCCTGAAAATCAACATTCTGACCTTGTGCACATTCTGGAATCATCCATCTTCTTTGTGATCATGCACCGGCTCCATCCCACTCATTCTCTGTTTCAATCTCTTCCCCTCTGAGCTCTCATAATATCCACTAATTAATCAGGTCATACATTTAATCCCAGAGTCATGAATTATGAATTTTCTTTCTTTCTTTCCTCTCCTGGAACTTAACATGCTCCAAATGCGCTGCGAGACCAAATATTCGTCGACATGCTGCTCGCATCCAAAGTCAACATTCATCTGGGGGAATATGAAGTGAGGTCAACACACCCAATCTTATTTGTTTGTTCGGTTTCATTTTCAGGGAGGCACATTTCTTTCCCCACTTCACCTGAGACATGGAGTAAAGCTGCAGGAGCGTAAGAGGAGGTGGGTGGGGGGTTGGGGATGTGATCAGAACGCACGGTATCTTCAACAGCACATGAGGCAGTTTCATCATCTCTGGATCCTCTTGTGACACCTCATGATGGAGTGTGTGGTTATAGGGGAGGTGTGTAGTATGTACAATGGCAAGAATGCTGAGCCCAGACAAAAGTCATTTCCCCCGGTGAACTGTTGCACCTGGAATGATTTGTTTCACAGAACTGGAATAGTCCACCCGCTTTTTATCCTTTTCACTACACATAACATTGAAAAGCTTACATTGCTCACACATGATATAAACCCAAACCAAGTAGACCGACTCTCCTGATGTCACTCACTGATCATACATACATGTTTGATATTTTTGATCTCAGGTCATGTCTTTAGTGTCTATGTAGAATCTATAAACTGGCAATACTGTGAATGCACATAATGAAGATTCAGTGTAAGTCACAATACAATGTGTGTTGCACAGATTAGATCTCTGCATTGTTTTTTATTTATTCCGTTGCATGGCCTCTGATGGAAAAAGTCATCTCTTGTTCCTAATCATTATGCAGAGAATATATTGGCAAATGTGTTATTTTTGTTGACCTTGACTCGGACTAATCAGTTTATCATCTCCACATTAATATTCCAACCAAGTTTGGTATTAATTTGCTCTGGAGCTGTCACACGCCCCCACACACAGGAACAGGAAACGAGATACGCATTCATCAGAAAGATCAAAGATATCTGGAGAAAACAAGCCACGTTTTCAGCAGTTTGTCGACAGTGGACCAGTTAAATGAAAACAGTCTAAACTCCCAGGATCAAGGTCTCAACACTTGGCCAGAGAGAGCAGACAATCACAGCTTCTCAACAAAAATCGACTGTAGCAGGTGTTTTAATATAGATTCACTTGAAAAAGACATTAGTTTCTCCCTCTTTGTATTTCTGACAAAGCAGCGACTCACTGAGTGTTTGTAGTATTACGCTGCTCTTCATGCTACCATGGTAACCAGTGAGTGTTGCAAGCTCAGCCAGGTCTAAAATCTATGTGACTTGTAGTAAAGTGAGTCAGTGAGGAGTGAACGACCTCATCCAGAGGCTGACCGATGTAAATGTTGCTTGTAGTAAACAACGTTGATTCACAGCGTAATTGATTCAGTTGCTCTATGACTTTTATTAACTCGCATTTTGGTCTGTTCTTTACCTTTTATAGTTTGGTCTGTGTCCCATTAGTTAACATGGTAGAGGCGGGACATATAACCTATACTTCAGTCATTAAGAACCATTGATGAATGTGGGTTAAAATGAGGAGTTGCAGGAGACAGACAACATTTAACGGGTTATTTTCCATTTAACCGTTTATATTCAAAGTACCAGGACATGTTCAAAGTACCTGTAAACCAGGGCATGGCAGGGCACTTGGCAATATGTAAACAACAAATAACCAAGCTAGTCCAGTTCATATAAGAAAACCTACACATGACACATGAGCTAAAATATATATAGAGACAATATTATCTACATGCATCTGTGCACTGTAACACAGGGATTTAGATTTGTGTTTCTGTAAAGCCAGTGCTCTTGCAAGAGACATGTTTTTTGATAATATTTATTATTTAGTGATGTTCCCAGGGGTCAATCTCCAAAAAAAAAACCCTCTAAGCCTACATTTCCCAAGCTGCAAAGTATTTTATATTCAATCCTTCCTCCAAATGAGCGTGTGCATTTTGACAGGCTTTCAATAAATACATTCTTTTTTTTTTTTCGCTGTATGATGAATTTCCTCTATATACACACACACACACACGCATGTTGGGGCGGATGTTATTTTGCTCACCATGTTTCAAGCGTGATTTAATATTTAGTTTCTGGGACCATCTAATGCCAGAGGACATTTCACAGTAACAACATGTTTACATTCCATAGAATATGTCAACGATGGCAGAGTAGCTGTCCCCAAATTTTCCCACCATGGTGTCAAATCTGGCACTTGCTGTTTCCATCAGCGTGGAACAACATGACATTGCTCTGAATGATTCACACCCACCATAAGAAAGTCTATTTTGAGAATAACAAGGGGGAGGAGGGAAAGAATCTGATTCTTATCCCAGTTATTGAATAATTTACAGCCCTTGCCAGTGTACTCATTAAGGCCCTACAGTAGGCAGACAACGATCGGGAGGGGGAAGGGAGAGGGAGGTGGTGGGGGGGGGGTGTGCTGTCAAGGAGGTGGTGGGGGGGGGGGTGTGCTGTCAAATGGAGAGAGAGAGAGGAGAAGAAGGATCGGCCGTTCGGAAGACGGCCATGAGGAGAGGGGAAGCAGAGGCAGCGGGGGGGTTGTTAAATACGAGAGAAGAAAGGGAAGGAGAACAGAAAATACTGGCATATCAAGGGAAATAGAAGTGGGGGAGGGGGGGGTAGGGGAAAAACTGTCTCTGTCAGTGTCATGATTAAAAGATTTACGGGAGTCGAAGGGGAGGGGTGGACGCCGATTCTTCCCACACCACTCTGCCTTTTGTCTTCTTTGAACTTGGGATGTGTGGACAGGCGAAGGGAGTTTGGTTAAACCCGGCTGATTGCACATATGAGGTGCTGCTTGGTCTTTGAATTAGCGGGTCCCAGAACTCAATCCGAGGAGATATACAGAGATACTGAATTAGGGGGTGGGGGGGAGGGGAGGAAATGAAGGCATCAAGATGGATGGATGGATGGATAGATAGAGAGAGGGGAATGGACAGAGAGAGAGGAGTTATTAGTGGGAGTGCATGGATGAGAAAGAAAACATTTTACTGGAAGATCACTTACCCGCGATTCTGCTTTTTTACTCCGCTTTGCAGAGCACCATTCTCCACGATTTACCCTCCACACAAGGCAGGGCGGCTGGCAGGCTACGACACAGACATTCTTTTTTTCTGCCTTTCATTCGACTGGTTTTACTGTTATGGCACTGCCATTAACCAAGCCCACATAAAAGCACAGATGAAATGCCAACGCTGTTGGCCGAAAATGCATCAGAGTTTCCTGTTTCCTGCAAATGTTGCCGCAGCTCTGTACCTTCACCCCAGCTGACTGTGTCGTGAGGAAGAGTTCGGACATTACACTTTACAAAAATGTAATAAAGTAAAAGTTGAAAGTACTATATCAGAGTTTAGCCTTTTCCCTTACTTGAGGTTAGTAACTCTGTAACTCTGCTGTTAGCCTACCTCTCCGCCCCGAATGTGAACGCGTAAAAAAAGGATGCCTTGTAAAATGTAGCGGGGAGTTTGTATGACACCTGAAGGTTACCACAGGTTCTCTTTCATATGAGGCGAGGGGTATTCAGCTGCCACATGCAAAATCAACAATATGTGCCACTAAATTCGACAAAAAAAAAAAAAAAAAAAGAAATTCTTCCCACTGAACCTTATAAGTACAAATACATTATAGTACTATACTTTGTTACATCCCACCACTGGCCTCCTTTGACTCCAGCAGCAGCCGCTCTGTGTTTATTCACTGTTCTGCAGTTGGGCACATAAAAATGTGGAGCACCAGGACCATGACAAACCACCGCGTCTCTCCCTTTCGCTTTGTGTATCCCTGAATATTTCATAAATAGCGCTCAGCAGATGTTGTTGTAAAGTGCATCAATATTTGATGTACTTACTGTCTCCCTTTCTGATATTTTGTATTGCAGCGACTGTGGCAACAGCGTGCACGTTGGTGACTCCAGCAGCAGCTGCTCTGTGTTTATTCACTGTTCTGCAGTTGGGCACATAAAAATGTGGAGCACCAGGACCATGACAAACCACCGCGTCTCTCCCTTTCGCTTTGTGTATCCCTGAATATTTCATAAATAGCGCTCAGCAGATGTTGTTGTAAAGTGCATCAATATTTGATGTACTTACTGTCTCCCTTTCTGATATTTTGTATTGCAGCGACTGTGGCAACAGCGTGCACGTTGGCCCCGCAGCCGCCACGGTTTTCCTCTGTTATCAAGCATTAGGTCGGAGCCATGTTCCAGTCGCTGGTTAATGGAGCAAACAAGTCACAACACGGCGTGAAACGATGGCGGGATTATCAGTGTGCTTGTTTGCAGGTGGTTAATTAGCGGGGGCTTTTCAACCCCCCCCCCCACCGCCTCCCACTGACGATCCCTCATTTTAGTGTGTCGCAATTCTCGCCGAGCTCCTGATAACCGCGGCCTCACAGCGTTGATTAATTTCTGAAATTACAGTGGAGGTTGTGAGGAAAGCATTTGCATACTGCACAAATCGTGGAGTGCTGTTTGAGTCAGCCAGATGAATGGACACAAGTTGGCAGAGTGACGATGAATGAGCACAAGGCTCCATTGAAACATGTTTTCCAAATGTCACTTTATACAGATTTCCTCAGTCTGTCCACAAACATGGTGCGCAAACTATTCTTGTCGACACTACCACATATGTTCTGGCATGTTTTAATTTTTTTTACACCACACTCTACTTGTTTTGGATTATTACAGATTAGGTTATGGCGGGGGGGGGGCAACAATATAATCTGGATTACCAGAAGCCTCATCTCTTTAGGCTACGGCAATTCCCTGGAGTCCACAGCCTGTGTGCAGTGGCATTTCCTTTGACCCATTTGCAATGGTGGTGGTGCTGCAGCAGGATGAAAAGTGGAATATGAATGAGTGCCTCCTCCCATAAGAGCCTCCATTAGTGATCACTTAAGGGGCCCTGGTCCATTACTGAGAGGATGCAGGAGGTGTGAAGCTGCTCTCTGCGAAGCCAGAAGTGATTCTGAAGTATAGCATGTGTATTATGTGGCATCTCTGTGCCACGGTGATCGATGCCAGTTTTAGAACATGAGTATGGTCATTTAGGCTATATCCATCTGTGCTTCTACTACAGAGTCTCACAGCAGATAAGCTTCACGATGAGGCAGCATTTTTGGCAGGATGAGTAGAATTTGAGATATTTGGAAATAATGCCATAGATACTCAGAGCTGTTTGGTGATTGGGTCCTTCCAGTTGCACACGACTGTTCTGGAAGACAACAGCTGACATCTGATCTCATTGGCCCTTCAAGTACCTCTTCCCTGTCAGTTCTAGCCTTAGTTTGTTTTCTAAGCTTGCACAGATTTTGAAAGCAAAATATTTTCCCATCTCACACAGAAGATGTTAGTATGTGTCAGTGGGTTTATTTGGGCACCAAAAGCATTCTTTCTATCTATATTTTATTGCGTTCCATTCCGTCAGTGTGGTATATAAATGGGCAGACAAATGGAGGGCTGGTGAATATGCATTTATTTTACAGATAATGTGCGTGTATCTTTGGTCTCACCACACTCTCTGGTCTCCTCTCCACACGCTGCAGTCGCACTGGCAGCCATTTCTCCTGGGAGGAGCTGTTACATAGCAAGAGGTTATTAAGGCTACTGTGTCTGGGGGGGAGGGATGAGCTGAAAGTGCATCGACGCCCAGCAGGCAGCAGCAGCAAAATGGTTTCTTATGACAGGTCGCTTCTCTCCGAGTGCAGAAAAGCTAGCTTCAGGTGAACTGCGGGCCATTACAGTCGAAACCAATAAGCCGATAATTTGTAATATGTGTGTTATTTTCCTTTTATTCAATGCCCGTGATCATTACATTTTCCTTTTGGTGGGGGATCAGCGTAATCCCTCCCCCTTGTGCACATGCCATTCTGTACCAGTGATTTAATACTTTAATTTAATTTAACCAGACGATAGATGATGCAAGCTTTGTCTCGGCCCATGTTTCCCTCCATCCCTGCCAACTCTGCAATCCGATTTAAAAAACAATTAATACACTTAAGGGGTGATATCATTTTACATGGGCTGCATAGCGATTCAGAGTTAGTGTTATTGACTTTAAAGAAGCAGCAGAACACATCTGGTAACCAGACATCCACACGCGTCCCAAATCAGTGCATAGATTTATCATATACTGACCCAGTTACTTAAATCAGGTTTATGTATTCCACACTGACTTGTCTGTGTGTGGCTGTTGAGGTGCCAGCCAGCAATTGAACTTGCAGCGTGACGTGGCAGTTGCCCTATGCTAGCGGTGAGCTGTCGCTGCTGAAGATAGGGTTTACTTGAAAACCTCTAATTTCCTGGCAAAGCATGATGCGACGAGATGATGCTGCATTGTGCACACACTACAAGAGTAAATCTATGGGGAAAAAAAACAGAAGTTATTGGATGGTTAAACAAGTTTTTATAGACCAGATAGTTGTTTCGGTTTCAGAAAAAGTCCCACTCTGGCATCGAGCCAGCAGCCTGCTTTGTGCAAACTGAAAAACACCTTGTTTTTTCAAGGTATCTGACATTCAATAAATGAGCCATGTTATATGAAACCAATACAAAATACATTTTATTCAACATTCAGTAGAATTCTGAAAATCATCTGTTTGGGTGGATTTAGAGATTAGAGACTGGAGAAAAAAGGAAAAGGTGTCCTCAAATGGATTTTAAAGACACAGTCACCCTGTGAATACCACAATGACAAATAGAGATGAAAATAAAAGGCTGCTGTCTCTGGCCTGCGTTGAATGTTGCTGAGCAAACACTCAGTGGGATGGTGGATCCGTGCATACAGGCAGCACTTGTTATTACACACTGTTCCTCAGTAATATATTCAAAAGGAAATGTGCGTTTTCAGTGCCGCAGAATGCGAATGAGCATGAATTAGTGCCACAATACAAACACAAAACCCTAAATGCCTCCTTATCCGGTTGTGTCATCCTCCCCTCCAGCAGGAGATACTGCTGATCTTTAAAGGAGCTCACTTCGGCAGGTGAGTGGTCCCCTATGCTGCCATAGCCCTCAGCAAACTGCCTCAGCAACAGTGGACTAATTGGTTTACATCTCTCTGTAGCTTTGGCGTGCCTCTGCAGGCAGCAGGTTTACCTTTGTTTATCTTTTTGGATTCATTCCTCCTTGTGTTTGTACTTTAGTTTAAGATGTATCCTTAGTAAACTTTGACATGTTTACTTTACTTCCAGTCTTTGCCAGAGTTGCATCCTCCCTTCTATGTCTAGTTTATTTACAGTAAACTGTCTCAATTGCGCAGCCACGTCCTGCAGACGGCTCGGCCTATGCAGTGGACCAAGTGTCAAACCAAAATGAGGTGGTCTGGTCTTTCTATTGCATCACCAGCTTGTCCTGCCATTACAGCCGTCACCTAGCAACAAAGCATGGCTAAAAATATGCTTTTTCACATGTGTACCTTCAAAAATAAATTGCTTTGGCGTTTTTATCTTGCTATTACCTCTTTGGAAAAGTGTTTACCATTGAACCGCAATTAATCATGGGACGAATTAAGCCGCAAAGGCTCACCTGGTGGAACCTTTTGTTTGCTCGGAGCTGGTTGGACACCTTTGGAGGAGCTGCTGAATTCTAGCCAGGGATGTTTTAGTGCCCTCACTGACAAACGATAAACAAAATGTCGTTCCATTTTAAGCAGCCTTGATAGATAATCACTGTGAGGAACGTTTATGGTAATGAACCCACTGCTATGTATCATCCATCCAGGTATTAAATGGTTGTCCCAGTGACATTAGCGCACAGCAAGTGACACTGACACAATAAGTGTACAACATGACGACTTTCTATTGATGAAGATACAATTTGTCGTGACATTAATGCCATGCACTGAAATCTGAGAGGTCAGAACAACTCAGTGTCTGTGTTAGGAAACTGTGAATGGAAGCAATACTGATGCTCCACACAGTTCAGCAGCTGATTTAGCATTTCTAAACATACTATAGTGAAATCCAACACCCCAATCCTATAATCACATGCACATGACATTATTTAGATTAAGCACAGCAGCTTTTTCTGCATGAAAAATCCCCCTGTTCCCACTTCCTCATGCTCTTTTTCCTCACTCCCTCCTCGGAGTCGCCGAGTGCAAATGAAAGAAGACGGTTGTCGAGCAAACCATGAAAGTTTTATTTGTGTACTGACTGTGCTGACATGAAGTAATTGCTTTATTAAAAGTGAGCGGGAAAACCATCTAATGATGGTACCTAGATGAGGACATTTATTATTCATCACAAGGCTGTTATTTGCACATGGAGATATATGGATCAGCTTCAGAGGTTTGGCTCCTGCATCGATGCAAAAAATGTGGACAGAGGACAGAAACCCTACCCACTTCAAATGAACTGTGCCTGATCTTCCATGAACTGCAGTTCCTCACATCTATCAATATTTGAAATCAATACAGCGCCTGCTCACGTGCTTTAGCTTCCTGTGGCGCTGCTGCCGTCGCAGGTTTTATGTGCAGGTGACAACTCGTGCAAAATGAAATCAAAACCTTTTTTGAAACAACGAATGTGCAAAAATCGGGTTAGAAAGAACTAGACTAGATTATAGATAATAGTTCCCATGGCGATGCTAACAGCAGTAACTCTCTGAGGACCAGCTGTCCAAATGATGGATGGACTTCCCGAGGAGGACATGTGTCTATATGTTGACCGTCTGTCCAACAGTTGTTGAAATGTGCAACGCAAAACAAATCAGGCAATCAAAGTCAGAATTCATTATAGGTGATCTGGCTATGAATAAAGATGGATGACACCACTGGTCTGTAGATGAATTGAATTTGTGTACACATGCGTTTTCATGTGTTTTAGATATTTTAGTCGCAAAATTACCCATGGCTCCAGCATTTACTAAATAAGACAGTGGATCTTGAATCACTGGCTGATCAAAAATCTTACTTTACCCTGAAGGAGCATACATGAACACTAACAAAGATGAAACCACATTAAATAAGTTTGGGAAACAGAGACTCGACATTAATCCTGTTTATATAAATTCAATACACTTAGCATTTATTAAATAAATCAACCAGGAACCTGGAAAACAGTTTAATTAATGAGGCCGCTCTGTGCTTCAGGTTGTCTCTTATCGCATCCCAAACGGTGTGGTACAAATAAACTAAACACAGCCTGTGGGCAAATCCTCTGCACCTTCTGAAGGCTCGGCATAATTGGAACAAAAAACAATTGATTTCAGGGGTGTCATGGATTTCTAACATTTTCTCCAAAGCTCCTCTGAGAGAAAACTGTATTAGTAATTGAATCTGCTGTGTGATGGCATATGTTAGTACAGCTTCTTTGTGAGCTTCAGTGGGGTTTGTTTTTTTCTACAAAACTGCATTCAGGTCATGAATACTGTTTTTTTTTTTTTTGAGTTGAGTTTAGTTCGACAACATGAGGTCTTTTCAAATCCTTGGTCACAGTGCTACAACTGTCGATCTGTAATTCCTTCTGATATCTGTAGTTTCTGATTTCTAAAGGACTGGCAGCCTGCAGCCGAGTTAAGATGCACAACAGTGCTTTGAGCTAAACGCTAATGTCAGCATGCAAACAAACTCCAGCCGTCACATTAAGCAGGTATGGGGTTTAAAAACTTTCTCCGTCTAGGAGTTTAGGTTGTTAGAATATTAACATTCCCTAATTGGCACTGAACAGAGAACGTATGTGAGGCCAGGCACCAAATTCTACCATGTTGCCCTCACCATAGGACATAATAATAATTTATCATAATGCATCATATTAAGCCTAGAATATTAACAGTGTGTGTGAGGGAGGCTTGGGATGGCCTGGATAAATGTTTCAGTCTACGCCTGCAGCTGATATTATTGCTGTAAGCACAGCTGAATGCATAATGGGATTTTTTTTATTAAAGACACTGTCTCACCACTTCACACTCAGCATAAATAAGACACTGTGCCTTGTTAATGATTATGAGTGTCCTGGGCTCGCCGTTAGACTCATGGAACCAAAGGCGAGGGTCATGAGCAGGAGGTCAGCGGAGCATGTAGCCAGAAGAGAGAGAGGAACAATCTACTTTGAAGAGAATGAAACCATTAAAGTAAAGAGAGGAACACTCTGTTGGTCAGTCTCACTCGAATGCTACTGAAAAATTAATAAACCATTTTATTACGAACGACTATAAACACGATTCATCCTCCTTACCAAACCCAATGTAACATCTTTTAACAATCTATTTTCCATATTTGTGTGTTTCCTGTCGGTCACACACTCAAACTCTTCTGTCAGGTGGACAGAATCGTGTCCAATTTGACAGTCAGCATTTGTTTCTTCTCGTCCGTGACTGTGACTCTTGACTGTTGCACCCCTCAGGGAACTTGATAAAAACCGTTTTAGGGCTGACTGACTGAGCGATGATAATATCACTTAGCACCTGCTAGTCGACAACATTAAGGCGACAAACCCATAAAGTATCAGTCTCCACAAGACTGCAGATCTGGTATTAGCATCACCATGTTTTTCCAAACACAAATAAGATTCCTGATGACTGGCTTAGAGGGCAGGGAAGAAAGATCCAAGTGGTGATAGGAGACACATTCAGGACTTTCTTATTACGAGGTGTCAGACAAAGTTAGCCCTCAACACTTATGATCAGATCTCTCAGGACGGATGTTAATAAACAGGTCTGCCTGTGTTATGCAACATCTGCTTTTGTGAACACAATACTCTTGACTGTGAATAACAAGTCAACACCATTTTCCTGGAGAAAACAGTTGATGGGCAGGTGGTAGATTCTGAGCGGTGGACTGACAGCGACTGATATTTCCGTTCCTGCTGCTGAACACGAGTACACACAAATCACATCTATAGATGTATTTAAGCGTGTACATCCTGGTGCGCGTCTTGGCCAGCGTTTTCTGTTCAGCGAACATCATTTTTTTTTGTCATGAATTAAGACCCTTGGTTTTAACCCACACCTATACCAGGCTACGTGTCGCTCTCCATGGTCCTGGAAACATGAGTTCTTCTGTTCTCCTCTGGTCAACTCCTGGATAACAACTCAGGAGCTTACCAAAATCTGTACTCTCTTCAACTAACAGCAGGTGACTGAATTATGAAATGAAAAATCATCCCACTTCTAACATTCATTTCATCAGCACATTTGATTTATGGTCACAAATGTGTTTGATGGTACTGGTCGGACTGGCATTTAAAACTAATGGGATTTCAGAAAATGGCTTCATAGCAGTGGGAGGTAATGGCTTTACTGGTCATACTGGTCAACAGGGATCCAGTCAATTGCGTAGATATGAAGTGGACTGTTTGTTGTAAATTCCTATTTATCTTTATTTAGCTGTTCAAATTTGGCTTCAAATTTGGTGCCGATCCAGTAAAGCCCCTCCACCAGGTTGGTGTTCTTCTCTTAGGGAGTGTCTGGAATTTTGGGTTCGATTCAATTTGAGGGGACGGTTGGTTCTTGGCGGAGGCATGCGCTCCAAGTGCCATTCCAGTTTAGTTATGATAAAAGGCTGGAGCATTGGTTTCTGGATGGTTTGCCATTTCATTGTGTTTACCAAGTGCACACTAGTAACTCAATAAAAAGCTCATAGTAAAAGGGAGTTTTTACTCTTCTTTTTAATGTTGTTAGAATCCCATGTGTGACTAACATCTGTCTCTCCAACAGATACAGAGAAGATTAAAAACAGGTACCATGAGGGTTTTCTTTTTATTGTAAACAAATACTCTTTTGATTACATTTGTCTCTCCCCATTCCCAAAGCCTTTTAAGCCTGAATATTTTAAAACCCTTCATTGTTTACTCTTGCTCTCCTTTATTGGCGCATTGCTTCCTTTTACAGCACATTACCACCAGTAGCTCACGCTAGAAATGGGGTTTTGCAGCACTCCCAAGACTGTGATGTGCATGTGTGCTCTTGTGCAAACAGAAGTGGAGCACGGCACAGAAAGCAACGGCTGTGGCCCATCAAATCATTGCTCTGCAGCAAAACAAGAGCTCGCAGTCTCCACAGGGGGAACTTTTAATGTGCAAAGATAGCGTGTCAAAGCTAATGTGGGTTAACGGGTCCAAAGAAAGGCACTTGTCTGTGTCGTGCATGACTGTCACATGTTGCTCTGACTGCCTTTTTTGCTCAATTTCAATAAACGGAACTGATGTTTAGCCTTGACGCCCCGTGATTGAAAGAGTTTTATTCGCCACATGGATGAAACGGGAGCTTCTGGCTCCATTTGTAAGCCGAGCTGACGCTTCACGGGACACTCAGCCGAGCAGGAAGGCTCAGTCAGCAGGGTTCTCCTGGTGCTCCTCTCAGCCTCCTTCGCCTTTTTGTCTCTGCTGCCTACCAGACTGACACCTAAAGTGGCACTAATTGGCATGGGCTCTGACAGCTATCCAGCGTGCCTGTGAAACTTTTAATGACACGTCTTACACCCAGCAGCATTCACACTATCTGCCTGTAAAAATATACTCCGGCTTGCAGTATGTTCCCTCTTGCCTTCCCCCCTGGTTTCTTATGTGCTGTCTGTCTCTCCCTGTTGCACAAATACACACACACACATACAGTACATGCACACGTTGGTGTTGCGTCACCCATGGAGGCACAGATGGGTGCAGTCTGGCAGATTACTCACAGACCTAATCATGTCTTTCTCTGACTTCTGGACTGATTTCGAATTATGCATGTATAAAAAAGGACGTACGGTACAGCACAATGCAATTAAACCCTTATATCCCCGAGCGTGCAATATAAGCTGTCTTCTGTTTTGAGTATGAAGCATGAAGCCTCATGTGTCTTTAAATTCTTTTTAAAGCCTTAATCTATATTTCAGCATTCCTCCATCGAACGGTTCTGTGCACCGCTGAAGAGAACATCGCATTTATCTTGTGGAATATTATATTTAGAAGATGTTCCTCTGCTAATACATGTTGCACTCATTATCAGTCACGTGCAGGCTCACTTGGGCATGCGTGTGCATACAGAACCGTTTACAAACAAACAGGGACGCACGCATGCAAAGTCACAAATGCACGCTGTGAAAGACTCGAGCGTGGAGCAGAAGGAGGAGGAAATGTAAAAAGGACGCTTGGCCTAATTGTTTCTCGCTCTGTCTTCCTCCATCGGTTCCTCCTCTAATACCCTCGCTGCCTTTAATCGCGCTTTCATACCCCCTTCTTTTCAACGTCGCCCTCAAAGTGTGAGCACTCTGCCGCCGCCCGTGTCACCAACTTAAGCCTCTCACAGCTCGGCGAATGTTCTCTTTCTTCAGTGCAACACAGAGAGTGGAGCAGGGAGCTACCTTTTTTTTTTGCAGCCCCGGAGATTAAATCCAGTCAGCAAAAGGGCTACGGATGTTATCTAAAAACATTTCATATTTTCTCCCTCCCCGTGGCCCCCCACACTGGGACTGACTTTCTATATACTTACAATCTGCCTTATATGAAGGTGCAAATAATTTCATCTCATGAGATGAGGGGGGTACCGCAGGAGAGGGAGACAGGAGAAAGCAGGGCAGGAGGAAATGGAATTTACAGAGAAAGAGCAGAATTGCGAGAGGGAGAGGATGATAGAGGAGAAACAAGAGGTCTTCAATCCACCACAGGTGCTTAAATTACACCCCACCACTCCTCCCGGGCCTTGGTTCATTCCGCAGCAAATAAGAGCAGCTGGAAATTGGGAGGGACCACCATCTTTCTTCTCTCTGGCTCCAGACTTTACATTAAGCCTGCTCTGTGGCATTACTACCATGAAGTCCCTGAAGACAGTAATAGGAAGCAAAGAGCTGTCTGTGCGGGGTCACCTTGTGGCTGCTTTGAAGCAGCTGGTGGTAAACAAGCCACATGCAGAGTGCGTGAGTCCAGCCTGACCGATTGAACATTTAGCGGACCTGGCATTCAGATCTTATTCCAAAGTAGGTCCCTGTTCTTGTCCCTGAATTATTTTGTGTGACACAGAGCTCATTGAAACGTCTTTATGAATATTCCAACACAACATTGTGTTGTGTTTTGTCTATGTCTTAGGCTTTTCAGTTCGCTAATTAAAATTAACTAGGTCGCAATTGTATTCAAGCACAGCTCGAGTTCCATCAATGGCAAACTATACCAGTTCATGAGCTTTATTTCTGTGGTGCCTGGCCGCACACTGGTCCCACTGGATCCATGAAGCTGACAATGAATGACAGTACACAGGCCTGGTATTCATGTTAGGTGATTAGGTGACGCCATCCTCCAGTCCTGACCCAAGCCTTAAACAAACACGAGGGAATGTGTGTTGTATGAAATCACTCAAGTAATGCTTGAACATACACACATACTAAATTTACGTCATTTTATATGCACTTATATTGATTTAATTTGGCTCTGTTGTTACCATGTTCAGGAGCAGAGGCCACTGATGCGTTAAAACTGATGTATTACTTCATCTAGCACATGTTTTTCCAAATGCTGCTTTTGTTGAGGGTCATTTTCGGCTGTGGAACAATATCCACCCATCCGTTATCTAAACCGTTCTATCCTTGGAGGGTTGTGGAGGCAGCTGGAATCAATCCCAGCTGACAGTGGGCGAGAGGAGTGGGACATCGTGGACCAGCCTCCTGTGCATCCAGAAAGGCCCTGGCCGGACTGGGAATCGAACTGGGACAGTGATAACTGCCGATCGATTGTGCTTGTGTCCTGCTGAATAAGTGAGGAAGAAAAAAAAACACAGCTAAATTATTTGATCAAGCTGTTTCAAGATGGGAAGTATTTGTTTGTTTTGGTGAAGGGAAATACACAAATGCCCTGGATTATACTGTGGATCTGCGCTGTTATCTGACAGCGCTTGATTTCTTCGCGGCGTTCCGGGTGTGTTCTCTTCAAACAGAACGAGCGTCTTAAAATAAAACCTTTTGTTGGATCCCCCTGTGTTGTGATAGCATCATTGTTATGTGCATCACACTCATTCTTTGTGTTTACTGCAATCCCCCTTCGTAGTATTGATCCATAAATACCCCGGGTGTGAGCAGATCGTGGATACATCATGAGCACATCCACACACTCGCCAAAGAGAGCGAAAGGGAGACTTAGCAAGTTTCCAGATGTCTCATTTCAGTCTGAGCCCACCTCAGGTTTCACCGTCTGATAAATCCGTCTCCTCTGTCACGGTCACCCCACGTCTGCGTTCGCTCCTCCAGCAAGGACACGAAGAATTGATTGATTGATTGATTGATTGATTTCGAAACTCTTCAGAAAAACCCACCATTTGTCATGCATGATTTATTCTCTGTCTGTCCGACCAGGGAAAGATGGTCATCGAGTGAATATGGATGCGATGAGTCTGTGATGGAGCAGCTGGGATGGGGGCTTAGCCATTAAACTGGAGCCTACTGGGACCACCAGGCGAGGATCAAGGTCAATCATTAAGCTCCTCTCACAACAATCTATAGATTACTCTCTATTCCTATATTATGATAGCGCTGCGACACGTCTAGGGCCACGCTGTTGACCTCCTGAAAGGTACAGGAGGAAATAATGTAATGTGTATTCCATAATTCCGATAATTTTCAGATTTCCGCAAAATGAGACACAGCATTTAAATTCTAAGCAAGGTTCAGTGTGAGACGCAGGTGAGTTTGGATGGGTGTCAAACTGCAACATGAAATTCCACTGGAAAACCAGATTTTTTTTTAAAGAAGAGTGGGGGAGACAAGGCTCATCTTCATGACCAGCAGTGAAGCCCACAACCTTGATTTAACTTCAAACAGTTTCTGGCAGCCTCTCAGCTCATAAACCCACCGAAACAACATGTACACTCATCTGTAAACACACACACACACACACAAACACACCCCTGCCATTCCAAGCAGGACAGATCTTTCTCCGACGCGAGCACATTTTAATATCTCGAAGATCATTCGGCCATATTCACTGAGCCGTCGAACACAAACATGCGTATTTATGTGGTCGGGAATGATTTTCTGCTGCCAAGCGAAGGCCATGTTCCTGCCGTCTGCAGCCAGCGAGCGTTTGATCTGACTCCAAAGTTCCAGCTGGCTTTGAGGATGGAGGTCTCCCTCTTCTTGGCCAACCTTTAAAGCCTCGTGCTCGGTAATTAACATGAAGCACCTTCTACATCACGTCACATCGGCTGTGGAGGGGGACGGGGGGAGAAGGAGAAGAATATGCGAAACTTGGACCGGCGTCCATGTAAACATCACAGTTTGCGGCGTCCGGCCTTGCACAAGCAAAGCGCTCGCTGGTAGCACCTGTGACCTGCATGAATAAAGCTATTATTTCCAATGTGGAGCGTGGCGTCTTTGTTAGCCGTGGTTGTTTCGCTCCATCCCTGTGTACCGTGTCATTATGGTGGGATTAGAATTGCATTTTGTGCCCGAGATGGAACATAATGTGTTTATCTGAGATCGATCGCGAGGCGAGGTTTAATATACAGTCCCTGGAGTGGGCTTTGGTGGGGAGGGGTGCAGTAATGACACTGGAGGGGAATAAAACTACTGATTTTTGTTTAGGGCGGGGGGGAGAAGAGAGCCAGGAATGAGAAGGAGGAGGAGGTGGGGGGGAGGACAGTGGAAATGCTGAAACCTAAAGAGCGAGCAGGGATGAATAGGGAGGTGGAAATGCTCTGAGGGAAGAAGAGGAAGAAGAAATCCTACACAAATATCACCCCAGTTAATATTCCAGACATATTCCGCTTTTCATCATTGCCTTCCAATGACAGCAGCCTGGGTTTGATCCCTGGCTCTGACTGCAGACATCACAATCACCAATAAGTGGGATTGCATTTGTCTCTTATCATAATGATCCTAATGGAAAGACACCTTTGGCTGCACACTGTGTTCTTATTAACAGCTAAACTACTTGTGAAAGGAGGCATGCAATGATTTGTTTTGAACTCCATATATACACTGTGATTATCACCATGGAGGACTGCGTGTTCCTCTGGGTTATTGTTTAATTGTAACAGCTCAGGTTTAGTGCTTTTAACTTTCGTGAAGAGCTCAGACGCCTTGCGCGATCCTACCTGCTCAGCACTGGAGGACAGAATAAAATGTATTAGCTGGTGATCAGAGTAAAGCATGTAGCATCACAAAAAACACACATCACATCAAAATAGAGCTGGAAGGAGCCTGAATATTGATCCTTGAATGTGGTATAAACACAACTCTAAATGGATGCCAAAGCTTCTCTGTCTGTTGGAGGTCACTATTCGGACTTTATAAAGTTTGAGTGAGTATATTACAGCTTCCTGCTTTGATGACAAAGTGGCTTAGTATTTAATTTTTTTTTTCTTGGGAATCTGTTTACCTCAGATAATAAAAGAGAAAACGTTTCAGTCCAAATGTTTTAGGTAACGTTCGGCCTCAGGTCAGGCGCTGTGCACACAGAACTGGGAAGAGTGCCCACTGTGTGGTGCGGTTTCATCTCCTGAGCCACCGCTTGTCTCAGCAGAGCAAGAGCTGATTCCAGAATTAATAGGCTTCATTTGGACGGAACATTTTAACTCGAGGTTGACTCTGTAAAAACGTGGGACATGTGGCACACTTAATATGTGAATACCAGTGTGTGAAACCAAACCGGGGGGGGGGGGGGGGAAAATTCCTGGGGGGGGGGGGGGGGGGGGGGGAATATTCCTGTGACTTATTATTCTCCTCTTCAACATGTTCATGTGTTACCAAGGTGCTTGGTTTGCATTAAAAAGAGATGGAAACTTTTTTTGCAGCATAGACAAAATCGTCTGTGTGTGTTCTCCTCTTCAACATTACCATGCATCTAAAAAAATTACACTTTGCTCTGAACCTGATTTTTAAGCCAAAGATGAGAAAATATTATGCTTATTAAAAAGAAAAAAAATCTAATACAAAAAACAGCATATTACACCAGTATGTCAGAATCTTCCTAAAAACTGTGATTCTCCTCTTCAACATGTTCATGTGTTCCCAAGGTGCTTGGTTTGCATTAAAAAGAGATGGAAACTTTTTTTGCAGCATAGACAAAATCGTCTGTGTGCGTTCTCCTCTTCAACATTACCATGCATCTAAAAAAATTACACTTTGCTCTGAACCTGATTTTTAAGCCAAAGATGAGAAAATATTATGCTTATTAAAAAGAAAAAAAATCTAATACAAAAAACAGCATATTACACCAGTATGTCAGAATCTTCCTAAAAACTGTGGAAGTGGGTTTTGAATGCATTTCTTCTTGTGAAAGTTTGGTGAATAAGGCCCAAAAACTTTTCTTAAAATATCTATTTATTTACCACTTTTGAACACATGGTGTTGCAGCTTTCTCTTAACATTGAATATACACATGCCTGGATGAACAAACTACACGACTGGAAAAACTCTGGGCGATAAAGAAGACGGATGAGCTTCCGAGGCCAGAGCAAATCAACCAAGGACTGCTGGATGTCACCTTCAGCTGGAGGTGCCAATCTGTCAATATTCATTAGACCTCAGTAGATCCCGCTACACTATATAAAACAACATCTGCCGGCCAACGAGAGGAGACAACCACACAGCCTTTGTCTTTGTTAGTTTTTTTCAGTAATATTCCTTTTTTGTCCCACTGAAGTTGAGAACAGTCCACATTTACAATAAAGACAGAGGCTTTGCTTAATCTTCATTCAAAATTCAGCAGGCGGAAGAGTCTCTTTTCTCATCAGTGGAGAAGTGAAAAAAAAAAAAAAAACATGCTGAAGCATCCAGTCTGCAAATCTTCTGACGAGATGAGGCCCGATGCACATGGAACGATGTGGATGGCTGCTGACACCTTGCTTGACCTCTTGAGAATTGGGTGTGGACATTCCATGGACACACAGTGCAGAAGATTCTCGGCTTTGAAGCAACAACACCCATTCCTGGATCTTTCAAGTGCGAGGGGGTCAGAGTCGGGACATCATTTATTCATCCAGCTGTGGAGATCACGTGTGTCTTAATAGTGCATCGGCGGCACAAGGGTCAGCTCTCACCACCGAGCAAATCTCTTGACAGCTTTGTCTGTCTGTGTCTTTAACGGGCACGACCCCCACTTTTCATCCTGAAATACTCATTTTCTTGCTCCCAGTGCAAGAATCCTGTTGAGGATCCCCTGCTGTGTTCTCACACACAGACAATCTAGCAGGCTGCAGACCGTCTGCAAGGGGTCTTCCACTCTGACGTTTACGATCACATGCAGCCCCATATGAAGTGGTGTACATGCAGCCTTTATACAATGCACACGTGCGCATGCATACTTCTCATTATGCTTGTAGTTGCAGGGTGTACAGAACTCCAAATTCTTCATTGCCTGCATGCATTAATTATGCAACATGTGTGGGTGAGAGGCGTTTAAAGTTAAGTAAACCCTGAGGCTGCATAACAACACCAAAAAAAGAATATAGTACATGGTTGATCATAGACTTTAAGTGACTTGGACAACACGTCAACATGAAGTCACATGGAGCAACTCAAAAATCGACTCCACTTCAACCTCTATTAGTCGTCACCGTCATAGGGAGCGTTCACACCCAGTATGTTCAAGCAGCCACCGGATTTAGGAACGATTACTCTCACATCATCCTCCCAGCTAGTGATGTACACAAGCTCATGCGCATGCCGGGCGAGTGTGCGTTCACGAGGACAATTTTCTCAGCAGCATCAAATCGCATTTTGCGAAGAGTCGCGCGGTGTCATCAGAAAATTGCCGGCGTTGAGCTGAAGAGAGAGTGCTACAAAGAGGAATTTATTGCTCCTAATGCAATTTGCTCCGTCGTCCTCGTCTCCCTCTTGTCTTATTTCACATGTGGGCCGCATCTCGTTTGAGCTTTGATCACTGTAACAAGCCTCGCAGTGCTCACATCGCCCGCTCCACACTGTGATATTTACAGCACAGACAGTTCTGGAGGAGCTTCACTGTTGGGGTCCAACAAAAAAAAAAAAGTGCACCGGGTTATTTTCTCTGGTGGTGGAAGTTGAGACCTGCCAAACAGCTCTCGTGTCTTCAAACAGCGCCGGCTGGCCGGCTGAGAAGCACTGAAACAAATGAAAACCCGCTCCCCCGCCCTCCTCTCTGGCTGCCAGCGTCCATTAGTAAATAGGCAGTTGACCATTAGTTTCCTCTAAATGGAAAAAAAAATGGTGCATCTGGAAACTCCCCAAGAATTTGACCCACTCATGGCAGAGCTTCAGACTCTATTTGCACGCTGGGAGTTTTTTTCCGCGTTTGTTTATCCTCCTCATTCTATTCTTTTCGTCAAATTAACTGCGGTGCGATAACGAGGCGGCATAAACGAGTGAATTGTTTGATTATACACAATTATATGTAGATTCTGCCAGTTCTTTGTTTCCAGCTCAACGAGGATATCGCGCCACAATTTTTTTGATTACTGCTGCTGCCTTTGTTGTACTGCTCTGTGCTTTGATTCAGTTGTATTTGGTTCATATGCTTTTTGTTCCTAAAGCGTCATCTTTCGTGTTTTACATTTCTCACATCGAGCCACCCCCCCCCCCCCCCCCCCCCCCCCCCCCCCCCCCCCCCCCCCCCCCCCACACACTCCTTTTTTGCGTTTCTCTTGCTCCCTCTTACGTTGTAACACCACCTATAAACATCCTGACGAGCGACGCACTAGATCAGCAGGCCCAGAATGAGAGCGCACAGCAAGGCGAGCAACAGTTCATGCATATCAAAGCAACGACAGCCGATGGGAAACACGGCCGTTCATAATGGACCTATAAACTGGGCCCTGCGCGTGAACCTTATGTTAATGCATTACCATGTTGTTGTTAAACAATTTCCCTGAATGTGAACCGTTGTCTTTGTTGATCACCGCTGCCAAGAAACTGCAGTTAAAGCAAATACAAAGCAAATACACAGCTGCACAATGAGCAAGCAAGCAAAAATACTGTTCGAGATATTTTAATTTATTTTGAGGTGTAACCAATTTTTTTGTTAGTTTCTTTCAGAAACGGTGGCTGCTCACAGTCTTCATCATCACCGGTCAGGGCATTGGCAAGAGCTCTCAAAGTTTTGTTCCTTCTCTTGTGAGTTAGCTTGTCGACTATAGGCACCTGACCTGCGGACAGATGAGGTCGGCTCCTCCTCACCACAAAATAGAATTTTAAAATGAAGCCAACAGCACAAAGAGTCCATCTCTCCACAGGCGTTACAATATAATTCAAGCGCAGATTGACAGACTCAGGCAGGTGTTTTTCCACACTCTCCCTTGCCAGGAGTGTGCTTCATAAAGGTTATTATAGCAGCTCTGTGATCGATTCAGAGAGCGCTGTGGACAAATCAATGATCCAGCTGTATTGTCGGCAAATGCCCCACCCCCACCCCCAATTTCTTTTTTTTTTTGCCTGCCGTGTTGGAAGGGTCAGAAGGTTAAGGCGGCGCCCCACCCCCACCCCCAATTTCTTTTTTTTTTTTTGCCTGCCGTGTTGGAAGGGTCAGAAGGTTAAGGCGGGCTGTTATCCATAAATCTACAGTGGATTTTAAAAGTCAAGAGATGCATTTGCATGACATGAGCAAAGGAGCGTGATCAACATAAATCCCCCCCTGGTTCAGAGGATGAGGATGTTCTATTGTGGCCTCCTTTATTCCTATTGGTCTTAAAATAGCTGATCGCTCAAAACTTGTGGACAGCAAAAACCTCAGTAGGCTGTAAATCCACTGCACCCAATAGGTTTGTTGCCACACGTAAACATCAGATGAGGAATGTGTTCCCGACATCCATACGTGGATCTGAATGAATGAATATGCTCAGTTTCAGAAAAAAAAAAGGGGCAGAACGTGAGCGTCAGCCGTTTTCCTGCATTGACTCCCCACGTGTCCCGGAGACGCGTGTGCAGAAAAACCATTAATAAATAAAGACAAGTCTGGATTTGGGCAAAGATCAACCGCAGCACGACACACACGGCTCTGCGATCGCTGGAAATGTTCACGCACGTCAGTCACGCCCACGTTACATTACTGTAATTATGAAAAATCTCCCAACTGTAATATCTGCTTGTTTATGCGGCTGACAAATGAGTCCGCTGTAATTAGTTCTTGGAATGGGGTGTTTTAATGCTGCAAAAAAGCTACGGCGGACATGAAAGAGCTGTTAATGTGCTCGGAGCAATGTGTCAGTGTGAGGTGTGTTTCACAGCTGCTGCCATTTATAGAAAAACAATCCATGTCACAAACGGAGCCCTGATTTCCTATATTTTTACCTTTAACATATTCACTTCCGCGCCGTGACAGAACCTACGGGGCTCTGTTTCATCCATTTGCTTCTCTGAGACAGTGGAACTGGATTTTTCCGCAGAGCTGGCGGCCGTGCAAAATCTCTATTAATATGTTTACTTTAGCTGGCAGGAAAGTAAAAAAGCAACAATCCAAACACTTCTCACCAACTGGGACCTATACTAAGGTCAATTATAATACATGGAAGTCAAACTCGGTTTTACACTGCACAAGGTGGCTGTAATGGAAAACAACATTTTGGGGGAAATTGAATCATAACTCAGTGAAAAGAAAGTGTTCAAGTGTCACGTATAAACACCTTCCTGCTGGCTGTTTGGTTCCACACCAAATCACTGAGGTGACTCCACCTTAAAAGGGTCAGGTAGCTGGTGGAGGCCTTTTTTGTGGGAACGTGTCTTAAACGTATTCTGCAGAAGCAAATGTTTATTCATTTGAAACGTTGGCAAGGAAACATTTTCAAGCCTTCGACAAGGACTGCTGGAGATGGAAGTGAGTTCTGCTGCGTTCTCCTGCTGTATTCATTCATCTTCAATGGCTTGTCCATGTCTGGGCGGTGTGGGGTGCTGGAGCCAGTCCCAGCGGTCATTGGGCGAGGGGCGGGGTTCACCCTGGACAATTTGCCAGTTCATCGCAGGGCTGACAGACAGAGACAGACAACCATTCACTCCTGGGGCAGCGCTTATAGATTATCTTTATGTAACAAAACTGCATGTCCATCTTAAAAATATACAGCGTTTAGAAAAGAAAAGTCCAATGTAAGCAAAGAAGAACATTTGACAGACAACTTAAACTAAGAGTGCAAGTAGTGCAAGTTGTGCCATGGTGATTCTATCCCTATTCAATAAAAGTCATTTTCTGTGTTCATCCTTTGAAATTGCCCTTCAGGTCAACACACATGACAAGGTGAACCTGTGTTTAATCACTTTAAGGCCGTTTCAAGCCACTCCTCCGCAGCACGTGTTCAAAAGAAGCCTTGGGAGAACACAAAGCAGCTCGTGTGCACTGGAGGCTGCAGGTGAGTTAGGGCCGAGGCACAGAGCAGCACTGATTGGACATTTCCAGCTCTTAAGGGCCTCGCAGAGACGGCGGTCAGGAGGCCCCACCGTGGTTAAACATGCCTGTTTGCCCACAGACAGCCGCCCATTGGAACGGATCGATCAAGGGCAGGTGGAACAAATCTCAGCAACCCATCTCTCTTCTTCCTCCTCCTCCTCTTCTCCTCTCTGCATCCGTTTGACCTTTTATCTGATCATTTGTCGCCGGCTTTGTGTGTCCTCCTGTCCTCTTCTCGTCTCCTACTCTTTTCCTCACCCCTGCTCCTTTCATTTTAACAGATACAGCACACATGTACACACTGTAAGAGGATAAAATCAGACAAGCCCTGTCCAGTAAAGTTACATCACCCACAATCCTCCTTTTCCATGCTAATAGAGTCGTCGTTTGCCGTTGAAGCTAATCCCTTTCCTACACAGAGCACACCTCAGCCGTGACCGTTAGACGTTTGTGGGCCCTTTTGATTTGCTTCTCCTCAGCAGTACAGACACTGAGCTGTGAGAGGTTTCTCATTACCCCCGCCTCAACCACCTCGGCACCCTCTGCTTATCTCACGTCTCGGCCCTCTCGCTCACACCCGCGCCGCTTCTCTCGCAGAAGGACATAATGAATCTCAACTGACGGCGTCTGGGCAGTAATTAGTGTAACAGTGGAGCCTCACCCTCTGTGAAGGTTATTTCTGAAAGCGATCCGTGTCATGAAAATTCAGAGCGTCCTCTTGTCTCACCCTCGTGTCGGCCTGATAGTTGGTCGCAGGCTTTACTGTGTCCACTCAGGGTAGAAAAAGAGTGACCGTGTATGGTCAAGGGAAACTGGTGATATGGAGTAAATCTGGTTTTGGGGCCGTTCTACTAATAACAGTGTTAGTTCTCATTATCGACTCATCAGTATGCCGATCGGGCGGATATTATCATTGCAGCCAAAAATAATTGAGGTAAACAATAAGTATAAAATGAAAAATACATTACAATTTGTGTTAAATGCATATTTTATCTGACTACATTAGCATTGTGTGTGCAACACTTTAGGTCAGGAGGTCATAAAACAAACAGTGTGTTGTGGTTCGTGCTATTATTCTGTCAATATTGTGACCATGCTTTTACTTTGACAATTGTGTTTTGTTTTCCTCTCCTCTCTGCAGTGGGGCGTGCAGCAGGGGGCGGAGCTGACCTAGTTTCTGGGAGCACACCTGACCCTAATCAGTGAGACCTTATAGCTGCACCTCACCCTCAGCACTCTGCCGGATTGTTCCCTTGCTCAGCCTCATGCTTGCCGCTTCCCAGGCCTTCTCCTGTTCTCCTTCGTTCCCCTTTGTCGCCGGCTGCTTCACCCTGTTCGCCCCGTCTCCTTTGCTACGCCCCGCTGCAGAGACGGCGGCTATCTTCAGTTGCCTTTTTCCGGTTTGTCCTTTTTTTCCCTCGCTGCCTGAGGCCCACGGAGGCCCAGAGCCGAGTGTGTTTTCTGTTCCTGCTTTTTGCCTGCCGCCAGTGGATCACGGATACCCTGAGCCCCGTCTACCTTCTGTTTTCTCAGTTTGAGAATAAACTCTTGTTTGACTCTATCAACCAGCGTCTCTCGCATTTCTGGGTCCAGACCGGTTCCTAGTTCGTAGCACTGTGTTGGAGCCACTGAAATGAGAGCTCATATAAACAATTATCTTTGACCTTCTGTATATAAAACAACAACAACTCTCCTCTCATTTTGATGCAAGTAGGTTTCAAGGCTAAGTTCAAGCTCAAAAACACTAAGATGGAACATAATCAAGTTGGTCTGATTGAATAATTTCACATTTCCTGTGCACTGGTTTGTTTGAGGTTAATTCATTCATGCATTAGTGGACTTTCATGGCTAATTGCCCCTATTCTTTTACTCCTGAGCTAATTCCAGTAAAGTCATTTTCTCCCCTCAGTGTCAGCATTCCAACACAAAGTGGGATGACTACGTTTTAAAAGCCATTTACCGTGCAGGTGGTGCTACAGTGACTGGATGAGGCCTCAGCAGAGCAACAAATCACCTCTCCAGACAGCATTAAAGGCTCCTCTGTCAGCACGGCCTGTGAGCCTCTGTCTTCTGAGTTACTCGTAAATAATTATTTCACTTCCAGAGACAAGCGAGAGTCACTGCTATTTACTGACCTACACAAGGCAACGTATCACAATGCATGTGTGGTCTGACCCCCCCCCCCCCCCCCCCCCCCCCCCCCCCCCCCCCCACCCCCCCCCACCCCCCCGCCCCCTCGCCTCCCTCCCATAAAAGCCACGTGCAAACACCCAACCAGTGTTTTCTCTTTTCTCTCCATTGCCTATGACTGATTAATCAATGGCAGAGCAATTAACAAATAATGGATGATGTTGCTTCACAACCCATTAGCTTTTAACTTGAATATCACTCCAAAGGTCAATCACAAGGGGACGTTATGTATTCAGCGCTTGAGTGTGACAGATGGAGCGGCGCACAGAATGGATTAAAATATTTGGATGTTGTCGACCAATTAAGAGTCTGATTCATTTATTTTATCGAAAATCACAGATGTTGCAGGTTTGGGGTAAATGAACTTAATCTCTCGCTGTTAATGAGTCTGTGTTTTCTCATTTATTAGCTTCATCAGTCATGCAGTTTGGGTTTTATGGCACAGTCCTGCCTGGTATTACGAGTTAAAGATTGATAGAATTTGAATATTACTGTTCAGGCTTTTAATTTTGATTGATGTATCGCTCTTTTTTTTTTTTCTTCTTCCCTTGCCGTGTTTGAGATTTTGCCACAAGCAATAGTAGAGCTATGCACAAAATCAGTCCAAGAGACAGCAGAGGTATCAAAAATCACGGAGGAGCTACGCTACACCCCGTAACTCAACGTTTCAAGATGAACTGACGAAAACTAAAAAGAAAATCAGAATAAACACCAAGAGAGTAGCGGAAGGAAACTCAGGAGCATCTGGAACGGAGGTGACCTGAAACGAGACACAATGTGAGTGTAATAGAAAGAGGGAAACAAGGCAACTAACTAAAGCAGAGATGTGACTTCTGTCTGGTCATTCAGGCAAGTGGCACCACTAAGGCCACTTTATGGAACTGCCTTTAAATTAATTAAATCTGCATTGATATTTGGATCTGCATCAAATTTCCCAAAGTATATTAGGTAATTTCCCAACCCTCCACTAAATTTCACGGATCAATAATTTTCAGTTATTACTGCCAACAATCAAGCTCAGATGAAAATATTACCTCACGTGGTCCTGTGAAGATGAATCCTACCGACATCGTTGATCCTCCATCACCAACACATTTCTCAACAACTTTAGCCATGAGGCTTACGGACATCCACGTCACCTGATGGGTAAACTGTATCGATGATTCCTTGAAAATATTATCTATTGATCCAAGACTTGTGTGTGTGACTTCTAATTACTGGAAAAAAAAAAAAAAAAAAACAGGAGACACAGAAGACTTTTCAACAAACTATTTCCTCGAGATTCATGTAATACTGTGGCATCGATCAGCCAGTTTCAGATCTAACCTTTCAAAAGCTACAGATCAATAGTGTGAGGAACCGGATGAAGATAGCCCACACCCCTATAATGCCAAGCTGAGCTCAATCTCAAAATGCTGAGAGGGAATTGCAACAGGGCAGGCATTTCCTGTGGCAGAAATAAAGGGAAAAGAAACCTAATCCTCTACTGAGCCACAAAAAGGTCTGAGAGTTCCATCAGTGCTGCTCTGCATCTCTAAAGAAACATCTCTGTGGAGCAGAGGCATCCTGTTTCGATTGTATCTACTAATAAGCTTTGATTAAAGACAATATTTGTGTTTTATCTATTCTTGAGTGACATAAACCGTGAAGCGTTCATTAAAAATGTACCAGCCGCTTTGCGTGGACAAGAAAACCTCGACCAGGCCATCTCTTTAAAGAGTAACACAAAACTGGGAATAATGTCTCATTAGAGACGAGCCTTTTGCAGGCGGATGGAGCCCTTTGCATCTCATTTGTGTGTGGAACAAATGAGGAGGCAAACTGTATCACAGACGAAAAAGGCACAGCCATTGTGTATTTCTTTAAGATGCAGATGCCGGCATTTTCTGCCACTGAATACCAACGATATGCAGATGATCCACACCTACTCTAAATTTTTCATCATCCCTATAAGGAACCTGTCAAATGCACCTCCAAGACAAATGCACCTGTAATTAGACCTGGAGCCTGATTTAGGGGTGGTGGTGGTGGTGGTGGGGGTGTCGACAGCGCATCAGGTTCATACCAGGTTATACCCCAACTCTGCCGTGGTCTCAGAAGAGTTCCTCTCAGGGCGTGAACTGCTGAGCGATGAATAAAAAGTGCCAGCGTGATTCGCAGTCAGTGCTGTTTTCATGGCTCAGATGAAAACGATAAAGTCTGGCAGCTTTGAGAAAATCTCATCATTAGTCCTCTCACAGGCCGGGATTTAATTATCTACACATCCAAATTGTCTGCTTCTCCCTCCTCAGCAGATTATTATGCTCCTGCAGGATCATAACCATGATGCCTCTCGCCGCTCTCCTCGCCCGCGTGGTGAAAGAGCAAAATAAGGGTGTCATCTTCGCCTACGTGTGTGTGTGTGTGTGAGATTCTCCCTTCATCTGGTTTATTTTCCTTGATAGGGGGGATGGTTGGACTGGGTTGGCTGATTAATAGGTGCGTCTTTCCAGTTAGTGAGTCCGAACATGTACTCACGCTCCTTGGGGTGTCGGCAAGCTCCAGAAATAGGTTCATGAAAAAAAAAAACCCACAGAAAATTGACCCAGATGTGGAAGATTCTCATCGCGCCTAACGACATCAAATGGATCCCCTGACAAAGACAGAGTGCAATAGTGACAAGAGGAGTTAAACAGGGCCTGCTGATCAAGAGCCAACAGGAAAAAAAAGGAGGACACAAGACAATGAGGAGAGGAAGAGGAAGGAGAGCGAAGGCAGAGAGAGGGGCTTATTCCTCCTCGGTGAGCATTGTTATTCAGCTGCTTTATGTCTAAATGTCTTATGTCTTGATCGCCTCTGGTGGGGCCTCATTAGCTCAAGGCAGAGACCTTTGTTTTGCCTTGTAAAGAAATACACAAGTAGTAGTATACGATCAGCTCAGGGAGAATACTTCAAAAGCCAATAGCCTTTAGATATTAGAGGGGTTTGTGGTTTTATTTTTCATGATGTGGATGAAAGACAACTGGTTCACATGTTTCACATCAAGTGGTGGAAAAGAATAAAAGATTGACTTGGTTAACTGAAGATGAAAACATCACCCCCTTGATTTAAAGATTGGAAACTTCCTCCAACGCTAAAGCCCAAAAAAGAATCGTGGACCTACAGTACAATATGTATTGGTTCTTGTTTGGGTCATGTCCTCTCGCCCCTCAGAATGACATGGCAAACATTTAAATCCCACAAACCAAACTCCCTCTTCTCCTTCCTCTCCTCTCCTATTAGCTTCCTGTCCACTTTCACACCTGTTCTCACTCTCACTGGCCTCAACCCACCTGCACCACGTTACACCATCAGCCCCGGTCTACATAGGTGTGCTTCATTGCCTTGCTCTGTTTCTTGGTGAACACACCGACAGTTTTTCTCTCTGTGTGTGATCTGTTTCCTGACCTGAGCTTTGCTTCTGCCTGAAGTGAATCTGTGTACTTGTTTTTTCCTTTGGTTAACATCACTCCATCAGCCAGCCTCTCTATCTGCTTTTAGGGCTAAATCCTGCCTGTACTGTCTTACCTGCTGTCTGCAACTTAACTTTAACCCATTTAACTTTGCACTTCTTCTTTCCACTTTAAGTATGACTTTTCAAAATAAAACTGCATTTTTCTTTCTTTCCTTCTTTCTTTTCCTTTTTTCCTTTTTCAAGTTGTGGCTTGAGAATAAAAGTGCGTGTGTGTCGGGGTTTGGTCGTGCAGAAAGGACATTTGGTTATATAGAATAACATGACTTAGACCTCCTGTGGGGGAAGAAATGGACTGAATGACTCAGGTTATTTCATTTGTCTCACTTTGTTCCAATGCATAGGGAGTTTCCAGTGCAGCGGTGCTGTATTGAATCCAGTTTTGACCTTGACAGACATTCAAGAACAAAACAAACATTTGATTTTGGATGTTTTGTAAGAGAAAACCCTAGATGCAGTCTTCAAGAAAGAATCAGATGGGATAAAGGAGGCAAACATGCTTTTATATGTGTAAGAGTAGAACAAGGGCAATTAGCTAAATGTGGTATACAGACTAGAAGCACATTACAAAACTTTGCTCAGTTTCTTTGTCAATAGCGTTTTAGTTCTATGCTGTACTTGATGCAGATGAGGGGTATCCATCTTGTCATTTAATTAATGTTTTTCACTCTTTTCAAATATATAGTGAACTCTACAGCTCCCTATTCCATATTTGTTCTTTATCTGTATAATCTCTCCATTGTTTCTCTCTACACCTGTTCCTCCCCCTCATCCACCTTTCCCCCTTTTCTCTCACTCCCTTCATGTTTTTCCCAGAGGTGCAGCCATGTGGATTAATTCAAGACCGTCACTGCAGCAAAGAATCTGCTGCCATGCATATATCCTGAAGGTCGTCTGAGGGTGGCTGTAGACGTCAAGGCCAGACAGAGACGCCATGCTGTGTCTTAGTTTGTGTAGTTTCATACTGTGTGCGTACGTGAGTTCCCTCCATGTATAAAGAAGGATGACGCACCTTCACGTCCTCCTGTTGTCTACAACAAAAACATCACATGACCTCAAACAGAGATCAATTTCACATCAAATACTTATTCTTATATTGTCTAGCAACACGCTATGCTGTCATTTACTATGAATACACAGATATGGCGCACATGTTTTCATATTTGGCAAAATGGCAGAGGAATAAGGAGGCAGAGTTGTTGGGAATGTAATTTCCATGTGAAAGGTCACAGGGGACGCACAAGAAAGTTCCAAAAAAAAAAAAAAGAAAGTTCATTTTCAAGTGAAGCGAGCAGATGGCAGATATTTTGGCAGGTGACAGTTGGTCATGTTGTGATCCTCCGTTCTGGTGAGCGCACAAAGGCCATATTTGATTTGCTGAATTACAGGCACGTCTCAGGAGAATATACTGTGTACAAAGCGCAGATCCACTGATGTATCCTATAAGCTGGTCACAGGACAAATCCGCACAGGTTTCTTTCACCGCCCTCAACCGACACAGCATCCAGTTCCAGCTTTTATCACGCTGAAAGGCGGCATCAAAGTCACAGTCAACATTGCGCGGTTGCTTACTGACACGCACACACACGTGCTTGTGCATTCTCCGTGTAATCTGATACGGTGTATAACAACAACATATTTGGCGCGGGTCATGTGAGGTCAGCCGTAGTTCCCTGTTTGGTGCAGAAGGATACAGCAGCAGCCTGATCACAGCTCAATGTGACCTGCCGCACAGTAAACATTTATAGAGCACTGTCACACTTCATTTTGCTGCCCGTGTAGCTCCGTGAATTTAATAGCATCGGAGTAAGAACCGGGAAACTGACAGAGTGATGTGGCTGGGGTGTAGAAAACACAGTTGTCTTTGAGTTTGATTTGATCATGCTTAGTATAACTATTCATTTCACCACAGGAATACCAAATAGCCTTCTTACATTTGGGTCGTCTGCTGTGGTCACTTTGACCCACCTGAGTTCTTTAAATCAGTCTCTTATGCCGGTACCACTTTTTTTTAGATAATGTCCGATGTGCTTTGGGATCACAAAAAACCCAAGATGCTGTGAAATATCTGGAGCACGACATTGCACAGATGGGTAACTGCAACACTTATCCTCATTAGTATTTGCCGCCGAGAGGAAAACAAGCCTGGAGACTATTGGTACATTGATTTTGCACATGGGGAAACAGAGCAGGGGCAGCGTAAGTTTGGTTCTATCTGCCGGGTTTTGTCAGACACCGCCTGAGCAATGCTCTGGTGTGCTTAGCCTCAATACACACTGTGCATATACACATGGCAGTAAAACAGCATTGGTCAGGGAGAGGAAAATTAGGTTGAGCTCACGCCATAGTTAGTCTTACTTTATCCAGCTCATTTACCGCAGCGTGTTTAGAAAGAGCAATTGGCTCTGAGAGACTGAAGAAGGAAAGCAATTTAAATGATGGAGGGAAATCAAAGGGAAATTCTGCAAAGACACTGGCACCAGAAGAAGTCAAGATGAGAAGCAAACAGAGGGACAGGATCACTGCACCGTTGAACTACAGAGGAAAAAAATAAATGGAATTACCTTAAAGCCTCTTTCATAGTTCACCCACACTCCTATTTCTTCTCAAAACGTGTCTGAAATCTCCCACGCGCTCCTGCGAGTTTTGGTGAGTCTGTTGCAGGGTGGGACCAGAGAATGTTTATAAAGACAGATTACCCGTCTCCACATCCTCCCTGTGCAAAATATTCACCAGACTGCAGATACGGAGTCTTCCATGTTTGCAACAGTTACCTCGCAGCAGTCGTGTGGTCCTGAAGGCGTATGCATATACTCACGAAACACAAGTGAGTTGACAACCTTCGAGAGACCAACTGTCCATCGCAAGACAACGTCCAAACCATCTCCGTGACAACCACTCCGTCACTCCATCAGTTGATCAGATTGTCCTTGTGTTTTTATTTTGTTGTCAGTGTTGTAAATTGAATCTCGTTTCAGGTCAATCAAACGCCCTCTTTCACAGTGTGCTCGTCTTGCTCTAGTGTCATTCTCGATCGTCTTTTCTCTTGGTAGAAGGCACTAATGAGCAAACTGCACGGCTGTCTGGCTGCCAGGGACGAGACTGTTCGGTAACCGAGCTGAATAAGGAATAAACGCTGCTCGTTCCGATCCGTCAAATGAGGGGGACTTTCAAGAGTCGCGCCCAGAAACTAAACAAAATTAGGAATGCACTTTAGAACCATCAATAAATCAGACTGCCTCCTTTTTAATGGCGTGGTTTTGTTTATCATTCACCATGTCTGTGTATTTAGGAGAAACACGCGCCGCATCTCTTCTCCTTTCTTCTGCGTTGCACACCAGTGGGAACATGGAGGCCGACTCTCACGCTTGAAAAGGATGCAACTTCAGAGGAGAAAAATAAAACAGACTCTGACACCTCCACTGTTAGGTGTGACTGCTCGAGGTGTGTGTGAAAATGTGAGTTTCGCCCTGAAATGTGAAAATATCTGTCTATAGAAGGATGAGTCACTGCGGAGGAGACAGACAGAGCAGAGCGGTGAGGAACAGAAAGAGAGCAAATAGAGGTTAAGACAGTGTGTCTGTGTGTTTGTCTTGAAGTGAGTCTGATTAGCGGCTGAACCGAACCCCACTGGGGGTTTCGACTCTGACATTTTTGTAATACATGAAACATGCTCAGGTGGTGGAAACGACTGGGGAGGAGATATCAAGCAGCCGAGGCTCAGATATCATCAATCAGACGCCCTCAATTGCTCTGGCATGTGGTTGGATTCCCTTTATAACCAAAGTCGTAATCAAATCAATTGGCAATTACCAAAGGTGTGTGTGTGTGTGTGTGTGTGTGTGTCTCTCAGACGGTTCGATAAGCATTTAGATTCACAGAAAAACGATCTGGTATTAGAAAGGCACTCAGTCCAGCAGATACTGTATGTGGGGCACACACAAGGTTGCCTTTGTGTTTCAGAGAGTGATAGCAAATTCCTGCATCCTCCCCTTTCACTTAATCCATGCTGAAATTGAATGGGTTCCTCTTTTGGCCCCTGTCCCAGCCCCAGCAGGGAAAATAGAAAATGGGTAAAAAACATGGTATCCCTGGTATTTGACTTGTCGAGTGATCGGGGTCGCTGAGGAGAGGCTGGACCCACCGTGCTGCTGGCTTCACTGGTTGCTGTTGAGAGTCATGTTTCCTGAGGTGTGAATTGCAGTGAAACCCGAGCATTTCGATTTACCTTCACTTTATGTTGCCCGGCCCTATCCTGTTTCATAATTTAGCAGACGCAAAAGCGACAGCTGCAATCGTTTAATACTTTAATTCAGTTGTATTTGTGTCGTGCCAAATCCTGAAAAACCCAGCAGCTCTCACGATGAGAGAAAACACTTACGCAACGGTAAGAAACCTTGAACTTCAAGACCATCGGCGGCTAATCTCATTTTAGCCCCGCGGCAATCGATCGTGTCTCAACCTCCTCAAACTACGGTTTACCAACTAAATGTAGGTAAACCTCCCAGCCGGCGGTTCAGAGGACACCAACTTGGAATAAAACTTTTGTGTTACCGGGAGGCATTTTTCTATTTTTTGTTTGGTGAAGGCTAACCACCTCCTCACACCACCCACCCCTGCACCGAGCGAACACACCCTGCAGCGTTCTGCCCTCTGAACGCACAGAGAAGACGCAGACACCAGCTCTCCATCAAACTCCTCCATCTAAGACAGAAAAGACGAAGAAATGGAGCGTTACTTGGATTCAAACTCTGATATATCAGTGGACTGCCCAGCACTAATAAGAGTAATGTTTTATATTCAGATATTGTCCAAAACTGAGTCTATAAACTAGGCTACTGAACAGCAGTGTGCTGTTTGTTTATCCCATGTGCAGTTTAGCTGCTCATGACAGCAGATACATGCCTAACCCCAAACCACAGAGCTCCATGTAACAGCCAGTCGCGCAACAATCCAGCAAACAGGGGAGAAAGAAAGACAAACACCAGTTATGTCTCAGCCGTGCAGACGCCAAATATTTGTCTTTCCTGCCTCTTTTTTAAATTGAAGGCTGTGATTGTGTTTGCGACGGAGTCTCTGCGGGAGGAAATCAATGACACATCTCATTTAGTGAGTGAGCAACAAGTGAGTGCTGGAACTCCCAGTCAAATTTGCCCCAAGTAGCTGCAACAGTGAACATGCATTATTAAAAACAGCCATGCATAAAATAATGAATTCACTCTGGTCTTCACGCTTAATCAGTTGGCCTTTTGCATAATTTATTCTTAATTTGCGATTAATTAAGATCGGTAACCACCCAGCATGATAAATAAATTACGGTAATCGTGGTGTTCATTTATGTACATAATAACAGAATGGCTATGCAATGCAAACATGTGTATTGAGACCAATTAAAATATCTCTCAAGGTCCAGTTGGATTAGAACACATTTTCTCACGACCTTCAACCGCCAGGTTTAAAATTGCTGCTATGTCTTCAATTAAATCTGTTTTTGAAGATGGTGTTAAATTCAAATTCATGTTTTGAAAGATTGAACAGGTTTTGTGTTTTAAGGGGCATCACCACAGAGAGGCAATGTGCACAATGTACTTTGTTCTCCTGAGATTTCCATCATGGCACTGGATTGTCAAAAGTTCACAAAGCCTTTCTGTGTTTGTGTGTTTTGTCATTCTCACTTGTAAACGTTAGCAGTGCAAAATGCCACACAAGCTTGAAAAGCCCCAACAAGTAACGCAGAGAGTTAAGTCAATAATGATTTTTAATTCTCATCCATCTCTAATCGGTTTATCTCACATACTGATGAGCCATATCACAAACCCTGCAGTTAGGAGAATATAGAGTTTACCTCCAAACCAAATGCAATATACACTATATATTTAAGAAAAATGTTTTTGCCAGAGGACACTTACCCCACAATGGACGTCATGGAAAGGAAGTGAAAGGCAAACCACATCAGACCCTTAAGATCCTGAGCACTAAAACTGTAACTTCTGACTCCTAATTTATTAAAACAGTGCTTGATTCAATGTGACTGCTTTTTTTTTTTTTTCATTCCGCCATCCATTGATCCACTTGGAAATTTCAGCAAAGAAGATCCTCAAGATGCTCAATTTAGCTTGAATCGAATATCTTGACAGTGTCTGTACATCACCAGGTACAATGCATAAAGGAACTGCTAAAAGCTAATTTCCCATAGCTTGTAATATAAAGAAATATAATTGCTTCCATCTAACTGACCACTAACCTTGGCAAAATTGTACTTCCTCTTTCAATCTCGAACAATGCCTGAGCAGATGCTGAACGCGCACAATCTTGACCGCTATAGGGCAGCAGTTTTCTGTATTTGATCCGTTTTTAAAGATTCCTCCCTTGTCCATCTCCAACGTGCTCTCCTGCCCCCACTGACCTTCCACCTGGCAGGGCATCCAAACCATTAAACCTCCCTCAGTATTTATGACAACTTGTTTACTTCAATATGACCCGTTACTGCACTTTGCCCATTTTTACCTTTAGTAAAGTTTGATACGATGAAGTTCAGTCTTGTGTCTGGCATTTTCACGCTCCTAAATCCTTAACAGCATGTGCAGTGTGTGTGTCAGTCACTCTCTCCGTCCGACTCCATTCAGGTTCGAGGGTCCTCAGAGGTTACAACAAAACAACAACAAAAAGGGCAAAAAACTCACATATAGAAAAAACGACTGACAAGGTCAGTCAGCAAGAAGAGATTTCAGTATAAAAACAAATTTATGATGCTAGATTCGTATATTATTTAAGAGGCGTGACAGAGCCTCGGGGATGTGCTGTTTGTGTCACTGTCACTTGCTTACGAGCCGCCATTAAAAGACAGGAGATGTGAAATCTCATTACACAGATTGAGATCGACTCCATACCAACGCCCTGTTTACAACGTGCCTGAGCTTAATGTGTGTGTGATTAAATCTAAAGAGCAGAATTTACGAGCAACCACTGCAGAGGAAGATAGATGAAATGTTAAACGCTTGTTTATTTGATTATCCAATCAGACGACGGAAAAAAGAAAGTAAAGAGGAGTGTAAAACGGACGGTATCTCCGACTCTGACACCCACGACCGGCAAATTGAAGCCTACTCCCATCCAATGACATGGATGAGATGCGCGGAGCAGTCCATTTTATTATACAGTCTGTGGTGCGAGGACAAATGAGTCGCTCCCGTGGGTAAAGCATTGTCGCCTCCTTATTGATTAGCCATCGCCTGAGCAGTGATTGAGCTTAAGCTTACACTGAGCCTTCAAACATTCTTAATGCTCGGCAGACAAAGACCAAACAAGCGGGACCTGGAGCGCGGTGACGCGTGGTCACCAGGTTGTGACCTGACTCCCCATCGATCCTCCCAACTCCGCCGTTAATATTCATCAACTTTTCTCTGCAGTAGCTCAACCACAAACGCCAGCTAAGTTGCAGCGATTTGTACACATTAGCTTGGTTATATATTTATTATTTTACCCGTCTCGCCCTTCAGTCGGGGCTCATGAAAGATTCATCCCGCGTGGCTGACGCTGGAGGGACGGAGGAGGAACTGAAGTGGCATGGACAACGTCAGAGACATCTTTTTTTACTTGAACTTGCGTGCTTGTCGTAACCACAAAATGTCTTTCATATTTCATTAGCTTTCACAAAGATGTACAAAATAAAAAATAAAAAATAAAAAGTAAAGTATTACTACATTTCCTGTCCAGTATAACTTTTATCCACCTTGGCATCCCTGCACTTTAGTGTAGGGGGGGGGGATTTAAGTAATTTATGGATTGAGATCATCTTCAATAAATATGACTGAAATGGTTATCATGTCTTTAATGCCTGCCTTTAATAATATTACTTTGCCAAAATGAACCACACAAATTGCTCCGTATATATCTCTTACAGTGACCTATGAATTCTTTGATGGAGATACGCCACTTTTCTTTTTAGCATAATACGACAGACAGTTAAAATTGCCCTTTCCATTCCATTCCACAAGCCTTTTAAACTCAACGTATGATGAATTATTTCCAACAAAGGGCTGGCGTTCAACCCTTTGAGACCCAAAAACCTCCATGTAGGAAGAAAGAGCAGGTCGCGTGTGCTCAGAGAGATAAAACCTGGATCTATCAGTTTATCATTTCTCCTGTAGTGTAGATGCTCTGAGTAAATAACTCCAGGTGTCTCAGATAAGCACCTTCACATTTTTTGCGTTGGGCAGTTAGAAATGGATTAAACCCAGCCAGTGAAGATGCATGTGTTGATATGAGTGTTAGTGGATAAACAGGGAGAAACAGCTGATAGCCATTTGATCTCTTTATTTGCTCTCCCCCACTCTGCTCTGGTTCCTGCACACTTCCCTGCCTCCTGTGATATGCAGAGCTATGACAGGTATCAAAGCAGAGTACCTTGTCTGAACACCAGTATATAGGAGACGTGTCTGATTCAAGTCAGTAAGTGGGCCTGGGATTTGCTGATCCGTCACTCTCCTTCTGAATGCACAACATGTTGAGCTTGTACGCCTTTTTTTTCCCCTCCTTCTTCTTCTTCTTCCTGCCTGTGCTGTGCTTCTGTAAATCGCTAAAGGGAGTGACAGACAAAAAAGTTCTACAAGACTGGGAGAATCTGAAAGCCAAAGCCAACTCGCAACCATCATGGTACTAAACTAATAACGGTGCTGTAGCTCAACACAAACAAACAGGATAACGCAGGCGTCACAATACCCAACCCACCTATTTTGTATTTCTGTCATTAGTGCCTTATTCTGCACATATTTATAAACTGGCTGGACTGCCATAAAATCCATCTTCCCTTTAGGAATCCAGAAAATTTTTCTTATTGTGCTCCTCATAATGGACATAATTGAATTGACGACATGTAACTTATTGTGTGTTTATGAAGCAGCTCTGTCTGAGGATAGGAGCTGAGATATGTGATAACAGCTGGATTTCTAATCTGCTTGAAAAAAAAGAACAAACTCACTGAGCCTCTGTTGTCCTTCCTTGGGTATGGGTTGATTACATCATGGATGTGTCCAAAGAGAAGATCCTCCATCCTGTGGGAGGGGTGGGGGGGGGGAGATAACAGTCTAAGTCATCTAAAGATGGTGATAATCCTTATGAGTGCCGAGACACAATAATATTCAAGGGACAGGATGGCGTCTCCCAACACATCACATCTGAATGATTGCTGCAGAGCCACCAGACCTGTGAGGTCAGCCATCCGTGAAACATTATTAGATTCATTATGAGCTTCATTTAGAGGTGTCTGAGTCACACGTGAGCGATGAGTGTGAACAGGAGAGCATGGTGTGGTGTCTGGGTTTAGCGTCATTGTTCGAGTTCCTGGTGCTGAGGGACACGAGGGGTATTTTATCAAACATCTGTTGTATAACTTGAAAGTGAACATCTTAAAAAAACATTTAAGTGCTGTCGCTCTTTAATTTGGACCTTTTGTCACTGGGTAATTTAGTAGGACCCGGGGCAGAGATCATCGATTTCCCCTTCACCTTTATCGGCTTCACTCACCCGTTGGTACCACTGCTCTCCCTCTGAGCTGTAATCTTCATCGACATGGCAGATTGAAGTCGTATCGACAGAACCGCTCAAGGATGCGGACGTCAGCCCAGCGTCGTCCCTGTCCCTCCCGCGCTCTCGGAACAGGTCTTCAAATGTTTCATAGTTCCTTTCATCACCCGCTGATCCCGGTCCCTGCTGTTGACGAGCCCCAACCCTTCGCTAATCGTCCTTCTCCGTCGTGACAGCACGATATCTGCTTTTCGCCACATGAAGAGGAATTTCATTTCACATTTCTGTCACATCTGACTGGATAATCTTTTCTGCTCTGTAGTCCGGGACGCCTCTGAGTGGCATTTGGCAAACTCCACCTGGGATCTGCTGTCTTCCCTGTGTCTTTTTTTTTTTTTTCCTATTCCACCAGACAGACCAGACTGACTGAGCACTGCAGACCCTGGTCGTCCACCAACTCTGCAGAGCAGATCTGCATCAGAGACAGACTCAGGAGTGGAGCCTTTGCCACACCCCTGACCTTAGTTGTCCTGCTTTTGACCAGATGGTCCCCTCTACACTGCAGCAGAGCCCACTGTGCTCCTGAGACCTTCCACAATTCTGCAAGGTTTCATATTTAACCTTGGATTCATTCTATAGACTGTACAACATGTCTCTCTCCAAAAGAGACACTCGAGCCTTTCAGTCGCCCCCTAGTGGCTTCACATTAGCAGGTAGGACAAAAAAAGTTAAAGTACTTGAGAAACAAATCCGCCACCCTGAATAGCTCTTGATAACATGTCCCCTGGTTGCTCCTGTGCAGACTCTGGATACAAATGTGCCAGATGTCAGCATTCTATCCAAATTATTTTGGCCTCATTTCTTGATAGTGCGATAGAAAGTGGAGACCTGATGCCCATGTTTATATACGATCTATTATTCATACATTTAAAATACTCTTAGGGGTCAGAAGAGGGTTCTGTAGGTTTGCATATGTGTGTTTTTCTGAATTCAGAATGAGTTTTCATAGCTCCGACGGATGGAGGAACCACAGATGTACTTTAATTAAGTTTAGGAAACAGCCAGGATGTGTGGGAGTTGATCGTCGGATATTGACTCTAAGTCACTGGACACAATGAGCAGAGGCGCGCGTCTATCCATAAATTGATCAGCTTTGTCTGACGGCGCTAATGAGTTCCGGGAAGTGGCGAGTTAAAGTCATGTGACTGAACAAATGGGCCTCGAGGGACTTCTGCCATATTTTCGAATTCAGCCTGTGATATCTAGAGTTACAGTGTGGCCTCAGATAAGGGCGATATTGAATTTAGAGGGGCGGAGTTTGTCTGGAAAAATGTGACCCCAGCCGGCTGAACTATCGGGTGTCTCCTGTTGTCAGTGTTTACTTGAGTTCATTCTTAGTTTCTCTTTTTAGTGCCAGCTAGTGATTTTTTTTTTGCTCTCGCCCTCCATCGTCTGCATACGTCTACAGATTGAAACAACAGGTCAAGAAATGCGTCCAGCGGAGTCTATATCCTGACAACAACAAACATGCCGACGGAGGAGGTTAGGATCAAACAGCAGCTGCGTTGTAAACAAAAACATAACATCTCATCATATACCTTTCCTTGTTCTTCTTTTTCTTTGAGCGACTCCCAATGTCTCCCCCTCCACCCCCATGCCAATTTCCAGTTTCGCCTGTGTCTGCAAGTTTAAAGAAAACCAGCTCAAACAAGGACCGAGCGAAACACAGAGCACGGACGGCGGGCTCAGTCAGTCTCGATATATACGCATTTAATATTGAGCATTAAATGAGCCTCTGGCCTGCATTACCGTCCTTCCCTGTTATGGCCGAGTGCGATGGCTTGCTGTTCTTCACTGGACTGCAACCGCGAGTGTCACTAAGTGACTATAAAAATGAATTAGCAGGAACAATTTCTTTACCTCCACCGAAACAGCGCTCTCATTCAGCGGACTGCATTGCAGCTGACACAGACACAAATGAGACTCTGATCTTCCCTCTGAGTGATCATTTACGTGCGTGTGTGTGTGTGTGTGTGTGTGTGTGTGTGTGTGTTTGTGCAGCAGAAATCGCAGCACAGCCATTGTGTGTAACTTATGCATATGATGACATAGTGGTTATAAAATCAGGATTTCATCAGTGCAGAGCAGCAGCTTGGCTATGGCCTTGTAGTTGCGGTTCCGTTGTTAGTCAACAGTATAATAAAAAAATATGTAAATGAGAGCAGCTTTATTGGGAAAGTGGCTGCAGTAAAATATTGTGAACATGAGCGCCGAGAGAGAGACGGCACGAAGCAGACAGATAAATGGCTGCGATACGCGGGCGCCAGACAGAACGCCGTGACATCACAATTATGACCATTAAACGAAAACTAGTCGCAACTTTTCATGGAACCTCTGCAGCACTCAACTCCGGAAAGGTTTTTCAACTACACACAAAGTTTAGCACGAAAATTGTATCCAGTGACAAGGTGGTGCCCCTGTCTGGTTTCAGACAAGCCTGCCTCAAGTCCTCTGCCTCTGCAGGGGACAGCAAACGGTCGTGTTGTCAAGCTTTAAATCACTTGTCAGCTAAAGATCACGCTCATGCATCATGTCTATATGAATAGATTGTCTGTTGACAGGCGTGAAAAGAGTGCAGACTTAAGAATTAACCAGGAAAAAGCAAAATACTCAACAATCACATATGCGTAGCTGGGCCCACCTCTGCCACAAATCTGCATCCCACACAAACGCAAGTTTCACGAGGAAAAACCCTTGGATACACCCATCGAGAATAAAGTGATACAGTGCTCCCATTCGCCGATGACAACAGTTTCACGACCTCATCACACCACAGACGCTGCAGTGTTGTGAAATATCCCCGAGCCTCCATTGTGTTGCGGCTCCTGATGCACAGCTCCCTGTAATGTCTGTTGAAAGCCCAGATGCTTCTGCTAATATGTTAATTGCGAGCGGATGCCATGAGAATTTCCTTGAGTGGCAGCGTCTGCGGTGTAAGGTTGAACTGAGGCAAAAACCAAACACTTTTCTTTCTCTCTTCAATTTGCCTCTTCGCTCTCAGGAATCCCTTCCTCTCTGGATTCGGCATTGTTTTCCCACAATGGCCCTAATGCAGCGTCGTCATTTATTCAGTAATATGTCAAAATATATGAAAAAATCATGGCCCATGAGGTCATGGCAAACACACAGCTTCCCCTCCCACTTTCAGTCCCTTTGTCACTGCCGCCACTCTTTTTTGATTCCTCGAGAGCCTTCGTCTGTTTGTAATTTACACAAGAAAGAGACGTGTGATCAAAGGGGAGGAAGAGAACAAATAACTCAGAAAGAATCACGTTTTCTTTTTGTTTTTTCTTTCCTTTCGGGGGAAGGAAGGAGGGTTTGGTCGAGGTGACATATCTGAGGATAGCATCACACCTTTCAGGTGAGCCTATCAACGTCTTGGAACAGCCTCCCTGTAACAGACTGGCTCCCCTGGGGCCTCCTGCTCCGAGGTGTCAGGTTTGGGAGTGTGAGTCATTCTCTTCCTGAGATTTCACCAGTGCAGCAACCAGCCGACTGGCAGATTGGGACTGGCTCCATATTTTTAAAGTGGAATGAAGACGAGCCCTCTTGGAAGAGGACGTTTAGAATCGGGTATGGAGTTAACGGAGCAGATATAAAAATGGGGCTGCAGTGTATCTCTACGCTGCAGAGATCTCCTCCTTTTTATTTGAATCCGCTCTGCGGTAGATTTACTTGGATGAGCAGAGTCCTGCATCAGCTGGCAGGCAGCCACTCTGCCATTATCCCATGAGGTACCTGCAGACAAACCTGGGGATTCATTTTCCCCTGGTTGATGACGGCCAGCTGTCCAGAGGCAGCAGCGACAAAGCAAATCATGATGCCGCGTGCACAGTTGTTGTGCGGTGGTCTTTTTTTTTTTTTTTACGCCATATGTTAAACTGCCCCGGACAGTTTAACCTCAGTCTCCGTCCTCAAACCATATTCCCAGACACGTTGGTCTGACGTAATAGAAATGAGCTTGCGCTCTGTGTTTTCCTGATTTCTCAGTGTTTCTGTTAGCTGTTTGTCCAGGGACCTCAAAAAATCCTGCCTGGACATCACCCGCTGATCCCTGACATCCCAGATCACTTTCATCAGTGCCACAAATATCAACTTGAACTGCTATTGTGAGTTGGCGTCGCTGCCTTTTGGAGTCCACGGGAGTATAAATCACGATGCTGTATGCAAGTGACTATTGGTGTGTGATAGAAAGGATGAGGCTGGTGTTACTCAATTTCTCCTGCTGTCACAAATTCAATAAGAAGACCGAAAACCAACAGCTCGTTCACCCGTCTCCGTGTGCCACCGCTTCCCTTGTGTGTCTTTGTTGACAATAATAAAAAAAAAATAAGAATCACAAATATTGTTTGTTTCATATTACACATTCTTTTTCAGGCATTGTGTTGTGTCATATATTTCATTGCTTTTTTGCCTGATATCCAAATACTAATCCAATTATTTCCAGGCCAGGTACTGGGTCTGTAGTTTCAAAACTCCCAGGACTCACTCCACTGGGACGTTTTGTTTTTTTTTGTTTGTTTGTTGTTTTTTTTTCAGTCCAGCTCATGTTCGGTTGCCACAGTTCAGGTAAGAGTGGCTGAAATGCTGAAGTCGAGTGGGGCAGCACCATTTTTCAATGGAGGGAGAGAGGGAGAGGAGATTCGGCGAGCAGCGCCTGGCACATGCACAGTGGGACAGATGGCCATGAGGGTCCATATGGGGTGGAGAGTGTGTCCAAGCTTTCTATTGGCACTCCGTGTCTACATGAGCACTTCTGTGTGTGTGTGTGTGTGTGTGTCTTCCTGCATGTGCGTGTGTGCGTCCACGTCATTTAGCGTATAGCACCTATAGGGACTGTGCAGCATGTGCAGGCAGATGAATGGGACATTTTGCGGGTCCACGTGTGAAGGGCTTTTTTGGACACTTTGCTTGCGCTAAAAATGACCGGCCACCACGGGTCAAACTGACCCACAGCGGGAGTGGCTCGCCTGCAGGAGAGAGGGCCAGGAACACAGCATTACCAACGTCAGTCGGGCGGCGGCCGCACCGGCAGGACACGGCGTCAAACTACGAGTGCATACGCACGAACACGAGCGTGACAGTGAACGTGGAACCTGTCTGCTTCACCAGCAATGACCGTAATATCTTTAATGCGAGCGCACCTTTTGTGCGTGTGTAATTCCAGAAATGTTCTTTGTCTGACAGCCAGGTCTAATCGCCGGATCAGTGCCAGGACGTGCTATTAGGAAAGAGGAAATGTGGAATTCGTGGGAATTAGTTCTGGAACATGACAAACGAGCGCGGACAGTCGGGGCTCCAAGACGCTCGTGATCATGTCTGATGCAGTCATTTAGGATAAACAGAAGCTCAGGGAGTAATGAGCTTAGTTCCTTTCCTGAAAGGAGCTTTGAAATGAGTGCATAATGAAATGTATAATTTATTTATTCCGAGATGCTGGAGGGCCCGATGAAATAAACATGAGCGAGACGGGCGGAGGGGAGGCAAGGCAGAGCGAGCGTGAGACGGATAGAGACGGAGGGAGGAGGGGGGAGGGGGGAGGGGGGAGCGTGTGATACCGTGGGAGAGGAAGGGAGAACGAAAAGGGAGAGAAGAGAAATATTCCCTGCAGGTTCACTGACAAACACATGTAGGACGTACGTTCCTCTGCTTCAGTTTAGTGTTTGTGTGAGAGAGATGGAGACTGAGGGATGTTTGGTGCACAGATCTACCGGAGTCACTTGTTTCAGCTTTTGTGTTTTTTGCTTATTTTCAAACCGTTTGCTACCTTTTTCTTCTCATGAAATAAGATGCCTTGCATTTGAAGCTGCAACTTAAGCTAGAAATCTACAATACATCTTTTTTTGTATTATTTTTAACTCACTACTGTATATATAAAGTATGTATTAATCCTCTGTACTAGACAATTTGCTCAGTAAATACCTCAGACACCTGTTGATGAGGAGGAGGAGGAGGAGGATCTAGATGAGGAACCTTCTACAGTGTACCATCAGTAGAGAGAAGAAATGACTGACAGCAGGGTTTAGGGTTAGGGTTAGGGTTTGGGTTTAGGGTTTAGGTTTGGGGCAGAGCACTCAATGTGAAAATGGAAGACACCTCTGAAGGTGGAGCTGAGATCCAGGACAAGCAGAGCATGAGAAGGCACTGTAGGGTTTATACTCTATATTTGTTTTATATTGAATTTTTTTTTTTTTTTTTTTTATTTTGGAAAGTGATCCTCTTGACATTTTCGAGATAAAGACGTTGCAGGATGTGTGTTTAAGCAGAACAGCTTGTTTTACCTGAAGGTAGTTCCTCAGGCAGAGTCAGGAGATCACCACACATTTAAATCTCATCCATATTTAAAGTAAATAAAGTTGCTTCAAAACAAAATGTGTCAAAAGGGTGGCCAGCCGCTGTTGGGATATTTCTTGGGTGCTTAGGCAGACTGAAAGACGAGGCAGCTCCACCGCCACATCCTGTCATCTGCATGATCCGTGTTTTGCTACTCGGCTAATTCACCACTCAGGGGGAGCTAATTAGAAAGTCATTACATGCGGGTGTTGTGTTGATTGCTCAGACATATCTGTGGAGTGAATATGAAAGATGTCGGTATGCCCACCCCCGCTGCGTTGTTACCATATGAAAGTAATTCATATAAAAGCAATCATCATCACGTAATTAATGTTATGCATCTATGCCGTATGCAGTTATTTTACTGTGACAGACTATTATATGCTTTCATACAGTGTCAGCATGGTCGATGGGGTTCAGTGTGGATCACATCTGGGCAAAAAGAGCTGGGAATCGAACCCCCCGACTGACTGGTGACCGCAGCTAGTTGACCATGGCAGCGCGCTGTCAACAGCATCACAAATAAGGATACGGATATTTTCGGGTCTTTTTTTTAATCACAATGTGACAAAAACGATGAAACCAGTGGAGCCTGCGTGTACCTGCACTCGTCCGTGTTGTTTAACATCACAGTCACAATTGCGCCAGAGTTTCTGTCGCACTGCTTTCAAGAGTCTACCGACCACAGCTCTGGCTGTCGCCCGCGGGTCCTGATTTATCCGCACCGACTGGCACGTACACTATACTTTCCAGTTGTGTCCTGTGAGCCCGGCCTCCGCAGCCCGGCATGTCACTGTCAATGTGGCACATCAGATTCACACACAGGCAACACATTTACTCTCCCAGTTCAGGGTGGGGTGATGAAGTTGAACTTTTTGACAGAGCCTTGGCAGCAATGGATGGCAGCCGGCATCAACAGCAACAGACTGGATCTGTGGGGAAAATATATTCAGGTCTGCCATCAAAAAGGCTGCCAATAGATTTTAGATCGCAAATATACATTCATCAGTTTATTCTCACTAGAAAAAAAACACCACTGAAAACTGTGTGTTTGGATTCAGTAAAGTTTGTGTCTCGCTGTGATCCAGCTGCGTAACCAGCATGGAGGAGGACGGACTGAGACTGTCAGTGATCTCGTCTGTCGCAGGCGTTTTCGTATGAGACATCATTAAACGTGGTGCCGTGCCAATTTGGCGACATCGGCGACTCCGCTGTAGAGGTGGAGGAACACGTGGGAGGAGAGCGGCACCAAGCTGTCACGCAGAGACACTGGGAGGAAGCGAAAAGGAGGCAAGACGAAGGTGCAACTTCCTTATTATCATCTGCATATTCGTAAAATCTGCTCAGTCGCCACAACAAAGATGCACCGGCGCTGCATAAATAAATGAATTGAGTAACCCGCGGTTCGTCTTTGCAGCTGCTTGCGTGATTTGGTAACCATGGCGTCCTGCTTTTTTCCTGCTCTGAACAATTCATGGAGACAAATAAATAAGATTAGTTTACAGACCCCGGTAGGAAAAGTTGTGTGTGTAGGGAGTGAGTTTGAAGTGAAGGCAGCGCAGCAGCTGTTGTGTCTGTGTTCATTAAAAAACAGGAATACATAACTCATGTGGCCAGTGCCGAGGTGATGGGGTTCACCGAGTGTTCCCCAGCCGGCGCATGTATGAATATAATGTCCTCCACAGCTGCCGGGTCGGTTTTTGAACAGTAGGGGAAGGTACAGGGCAGCTCCGGTTCACCTTAAACCCAGTCGGCCATTGATAAGGATTCAGATTCCTTATGAAACCAAGAGCTTAACGGTGCTCATGTGACTCATCACTGTAATGAAGGACAGCTCCAGTTCTTCTTGGCATGAAGCACAAAAGCACAGCTTCCTTCCATTGTTAATATTGTCTCAAGTGATTTGGTGTGAGCATTGTTAGTCGAATGCAAAAAGCAAAAAATATGTTAGAATGCAATACCCCTCAAATATTTTTAAAACAAGCATATGCAAAATAAGATGACAACAAAGCAAACAACGGGATTCAGGCAGCAGGCAGTCCCCATTTTACCGTTCGGTTCCAGCATATACATTTCCTGTGCTATATCCAACCATTAACCCGTGTTAGCCAGGTATGAAATACAGCACTTCCTGGAGTTCACCTGCAGCTAAAGTTCCAGTAGATATGAGTGTGACTCGGTTTCTCTGGCCACATTTAAACTTTAATCTGAATTAGAGATGAACTGTTTACTGAGAACGGACAACTCAAATATTCAAACTTTCCACAAGACTTTCTATTCTTTGAGGGTCACCAGGGCGCTCACATTGTTCTGAGGAGGGAAAGATTGTCTTTGAATTAATCGGCCAAAGGTTTGCGTTGTGGTTATCATGAATCCGGACAGGTTAAAGACTGCTGGCGTGCCAAGATGAATTCAGCTGTGCCTTGAGTTAATGCGTTTCCTATGCTTGCGGCGTGCAGGATTCTGGAAGGTGGTGTTTTCAGATCTGCTCCGAATCGCCCTGAGAGATGTTCTCAGCCCTCAAAATATTCTTTCAGCGGGGCTGCTTTAAAAATTCCTTGCACTGCATCTCTTTAAAGCCACATGATTTATGAGCGAGTCGCCGGCAGAACAGCTGTGAAAACAGTTTGCAGGTTTATACATCAAGTGCAAAATACAGTAGCCTGCGTTGTCACGCGTCTGCTTCGCGGTGGAAACATCGAATCAAGGAAAGATATTGCTTCAAACGTAGCTATGGCTACCTCAATCTTTGGAGGACTCAAATACACTCATCACATAGGTGACAATTTATCCAGTTCCAATTATTCCAATCTCTTTGGGTTCGATTTAATACGATTAATGAGGTGCAGCCTCATGAGTCACTCAAATATCCCCACTCTCAACTGTGCAAGATGATATCCGTCCTATACAAGCTACTTTGGCTTCATTTCTAGACATTGAGTGGACACACATGGCGAGTGGAGGCACTTTGCAACATGTTGTTTGTGCGGCCAGAGAGAGAGAGAGAGAGAGCGAGCGACTCGGGGCTACTTTGTGTAGCTTGAACTCTGGACAGCTGGCTCGCCCGGAGAGTCACCGCTGACACATTGCGGGGTTATTCCACATCACACAGCTCTGTGCTCTGAGCAGCCTGGTGTCCATGGCTCGAACATAAGCTTGTTAGTCATACATGACATGTGACTGACGCTCATATGACACACAGCCAACACCAGTCCATCCAGCGTGTGGGTACAACAACACTGGAAGGAGGTGGTAAAGAGGAGACTGTGACACCCTATAATGGCTGTCACATCGTCCACCTTTATGTAAACTCTGGTAACTACTGCAAAGTTCACCACCTTCATGTTGCATCGTTTGTCCTGTGCATGCATTTAATGATTGATACACTCCGTTTCAAAGTTGTTCCTCTCTAAACATTATTGGCTTTGCAGTTAGCTGAGATCAAAGCGGCACAGGAGGAAAAGTATTTCTGAAGAACACTGCATTAATTTTTCATCGCGCGCTGACTGACTGTTGCAGCTGCTGCACATTAAACCGATGTGCGCTTACCCTGATTCTGGTGATTGCACCTGAAGCCCCCCCCCCCCCCCAAAAAAAGGGAGGAAAGGGAGTAAGAGGAAAGATCACACAGGCTTTTTTTTTTTTTTTTTCTTCCAAAAATGGCAGCTGAGTGCGTTGCCAGTTTGGCTCTTCTGAAAGCACTTCTCACAGATATTGGGTGCATGCTTCCAGCTCTCAGAAAGAACCCCGCTCTCCCTGTCTTATTCACCCCCATATCCATAAAAGTGATTCCCAACCCCAGAGATTCACCAGGAGGCTTTCATCCGTTTATGTGAAAAAAGAAAGGGCTGTTAAAATTCAGGATGATTTGTAAAATTAGCTCTCTATCTCTCAACGCAGCTTCAGGTTATGGCTCGAATTATGGCGCCTGATTTATTTTATGTCGCTGCTCATTAAATGTCTGATCCAGTGCATAACAGCGCCCCCCTCCTTTGCACTGGCTAGAATGAGCAAGTTCAAATTGCTCAGACAAGATGTCCTCACTTCGGTGGACGGGTTATTTAGTTAATTTGCCTCACAGCACGAAATATATTCTTCAAAATGACTTCATGTAGAAGTCAGACACTAAGAGGGAAAAGTAGAGGCAGGCTCTGTGAGGGAGAGAGTTGGAGCAGCGTGGGCGGACGATTTTCTTTTCAGTGCCGCTCTCCCCTGGCCTGCAGCTTCATAAGGCACCAGAACATTTTCCATAACCAGTAAAGGAGCTTAATTCTGAGCTGGTATGAGCAGGACTGGCTGCACTATTCTCAAACATCTTTTTTAATGCAGGCCACTGCTGATCGTGGGGATGTGAGTGGTTTGGGATCTGCAATGCAGAATAAATGCAACATTGATGAAGATCAAATTTAGAGTTTTCAATAATAAAGTCAGGATATCATAGGGGGAAATGCTGCAGTTGAATCAGAAGAAAGTTAAATATTACAGTGAAGCTTTAATGTGATGAGGACAAAAGTCTTATCACATTGTCTTTTGATGAGAAATAAAGTCTTAATACTACAGGAAATTGGAATTATGACCAAAATCATCGCCATTTCCAGCTTCTGGAAAACTTCATAACATCTCATCAGGATCACAGCAGAAGAACCTGCTGTCTGTTCTGAGCAGCATATAACCTCATAAGCACAACTTTCCTCGTCATAATTTGGGTGCATTTTGCATAAATACAACAATGATGAGGAAATAGAGAGGGAATATGCGACCTCACTGTCTGACGATCGCAGATGAGTGTCGCTGAGCAGACGTCTCTGTGGAGCCCGAATGTGAAATCTCATCTTCAGCGGAGGGAGTTTCTGATCAGAGACGGTTGGAGGAAGTGACAAGTTTTTCATTATAGAATTATTACTTGTCAGATATTCTGCTTGTTCAGCGACGGATTGTGAAGCAGGAACCGAAATCTTCATGGGTCAAGGGAGCTGGTGGAGGTGATTCACAACGAGAGGAAGTCATTGTTCTCAGACACCACTACATGGGCGACAGAACATTTTCTCAGAAAAGAGACTTGATTAGATTCGAAATCTGCTCGCCATTATAAAAAAAAAAAAAAAAAAAAATGTAATGATCGAAAAAAAACTTGCTGCTGATATATTTCTGGCCTGAGAAATACTAGCCTTAAAACCCTGTTTAATATTTGCTTGCTGATAAATTGGAAGCTTGAAACATGATGATTTTCACTAATGTTATTTTGAAAGAATCAAAGTTGAATAAAAGTGGGACAGTATGTTGTTAAATTCACATACATGATTGTATTTGAATATATCAATAGAGATATTCACAATAACATAATTAACATAAACAGTGAGTTTTGTCCAGCAACACTTTAGGGACATTCTCTAAAAACTGTTGGGCAAATATCTGTCAAATCCTGGAGGCAGTGGTGCTGCTATGCATCCGGGTAGAAATTACATTTCTGTGCAGTGAACCAAACTATGACAACAAGGCGTAACGCATTAGAACAGTATAATTACACACAGTGGAAGGCAAATAAATGCATTCCTCTCACCAGGCTTAATACCAGTGTTTCATGCTTCTGCGCAGACTTTGGTTTATGTCACAATTACAAGTTGAAATACTTAAGGTTAAGAAATGACTGTGCTTTGAACTGAATGTCTATGGTGGGTCACAAAAACCTGTCTAATACGTATAAGTCTGATTTACAGCACGCCAGTGTAATAACCCGGCCCCTCAAGCCATTATTCTCCTCCTCGCTACTAAGCGTTGGCATCGGACGTAAATCAGCAGCTGCAGAATTGTCCAGTATAAATGTGGGTCCACAGCATACAGAGCTGAGATAGTAATAGTAAAATAACGACGCTAATTTGTCTCTGATACCTAGTAGTATTTTTTTTTTTTTAAAGTACATCCTGTCATTAATATGGGACTAATACAGAGCAGTGGCCGCCTGTTTAGCCAGTGTTCATCAATACTGAATTCAGCACTGCACTTCCTCAGGCTGTTTAAAATCATGCCAAGTGTGAAGCTGATGAGACGAACGGTTGGCGAGGTCTGCGTTCCCCATACAGGCCGACGTCGGCGGGATCGGTGGCCCAGTCGTTTCCCTGTTGAGTGTGAGGGAGGAAACGGCAGGGGCGAGTCAGTGGGTCCGTCTCATCGTCCATCTCCCTGAAATGTCCTTCCAGTGAAACCATTCCACATCTGTCTGCATCTCGTTTTCTCTTCTTTTATCATTCACCACCACTCCTCCTCAGCCTCTGTCTTTCCATCTCCATACATCCTAATAAAAAAATATACTCTACATATGAGCAAATGTCACTCCAGCTCATGGACATGCCAATTTCCTCTAATTACCTTCCTTCAGCTTCCCTATTCTCCTCAATCCACCCCCCTCCCTCTCCCCTCCCTTTCCTTTCCCATGTCTCACCCCCTGATGGACAGTGAAGGGCCGTCTGCTGTAGACAGCGGTGGCTTTTGGAGGGAACAATGGGAATTGGAACCATTTCAGCAGTACATAATTCATCATGACCTGGCTCGTGCTCTTGTAAGACACCCACCCACTCTCTCTCTCCCCCCCCCCGTCTCGCTCCCCCCCTCCCCCTCTCCCCCCCTCCCCCCCCCCGTCTCGCTCTCTCTCTCTCTCTCTCCCTCGGCTTCTCCCGCATTTAATCTTGCAGCATATTTCCTTCCTGTCAAACCCTATCGGAGGGTGTGTTCACTGGGCTTGACATGGGCGCACGTCGCGAATATGGATCAAGAAAAATGTACACATTGTGACTTCAGCGCTGCTGTGCAAACGCACGTTTATGTGTTTACATTTCAAAGTATGTTTGCGTTTCGGCACGTGGAGAAGGAAGACAGTGACTGGAGAGGGTCCTGGTCTGTGTGTGTGTGTGTGTGTGTGTGTGTGAAGTGTGCAAGATTCCATTCTCCAGCCTCCAGCATTAAATATTCCATCAGAAGCCGCTCTCGTTGCTATACTGCAAGGAACAGCAAGACTATCACTTCATCTGAAACGCGGTGGAGGGTTTACATGCCCACTGAAGACAGCTCTTACGATTAGAGTTTAGGGCTTTTTCTGTTCATCTCTTTACAAATCAATACTTTTAAAGCGGTACCACGTCCAGAGCCGCACAGGCACACGGCTAACAGTGCTAACTACTGCTCCAGCTCCGAACTCGTCATTAAGTGTCTCCCCGCTGCCGGGACCAGGGGCACCCACACTGCCAGCTGAGGTCCTTGACATAGGGTCAGGCAAGCAGGCGGTCAAACATGGAGCGTCCGTCTGCTTTCAAATTAAACCCAGTGTGTCAAGTCCCAACGCCTTGGCTCATCCTAGAGTTGATGTTGAACGAACTACAGCCACACCTTCTACCCTTTTATTAACGTATTTTGTATTAGGGTCCACTCAGTTTACAGGCTAATCTAACATGTAATGTTTTATATTGCCTGTGGGGATCGTGTTAAATTCAGAGCATGGAAATTGGCATTTAATTTTGAAGGATTTCAGTATGCAACCCTGCTTATGATCCAAATGCGTGGTGGATAAGATCTAATATCATCCGTGAGTGAGTCGAGACGAAGGATTTCTGGGTTCAGGTTTAAGCGTCTGTTCTGATTGATGGGAGCGTTTGCTTGTGCTATTATTTTCTTGAAGTGTTTGGTAATTGGCAGCGTGCTCTTTCAGATTGTGACTCCTTTATTTTGAGACGTCCTGATGTGCAGCTCCTTTCTCTTTCTCTTTGATGCTTTTAAAGCTGTAGGAGAAGTCACAATTACAGTGCTGCTGCCACAGTTCCTTTATTTTTTCCAAGTGACTCCTGGGACTCGGCGGCATGGGGGAACGACAGCGGACCGTTTGGTCGGAACATCTTTAAGCGTGCGAGCTAAGTGGCGTCACAACAAGCTCCCACTCCACTTCAGCTGTTCGCCTGTGCTCCGTATCCAAAGTTTATTGCTCTTGCAGCGTCTGCACCTGCCTGCTCCATCTGATCACGCCCTCCCTTGCGACGTCACTCCCGTCTCTTGTCGTCTACACTCCCGAGTCTTCCGCCGCCGTCATTACCGCTTGCCTTAAAATAAACAACAACAACATTAACTTTGCGATGATGCCACTTTCTTAACAGTTTATGTAACCGCAGCTCTCCGGCTCCAGCTCGGAAAAACACGAGTGAAGATAGATGCCTGTGCATATTTAAGAATGGGGGAATATTATATTCATATATTGCTTACCAACATCACACCTTCACCTAACCTAAAACAATGAGCAGATGAATCTGGGTCAGGATCTGTGGTGCTGTGCTTTTCTAGGAGACATTTCACAAACCTCTGCTCTTCTGCTGGAGGAAAGGAAATGGGGCCAACTCAGAGGAGATAATGAGCATCCCTGTGTGTGTGCGTGTGTGTGTGTGCGTGTGGGTGCACGATGTTATTTATGAAAATATATTGTACTTCTAATGACCCAATGCAAAATTCCACCCCGCTGACAACAAAAATTAATCATAAACTTCTTTAACTAGTTCATTATTCAAAGCAGCACCATGAGACGCGCGCTGCATAAAGGTGTGTGCAAGAGAAGCAGCCTAGCATTTGGGAGCGTGAGCAAAGCCCCCCCCCTCCCACCACCACCACCTAATTTGGATTGTCAGACAATTACAAAAGTATACGGAGACGTTCTGTTCTATTAGAGCTACACAGCCAAGAGCCACTGACTATAATTACACAGTAATTTAGCCTCTCATCCAGATTAGAGTAGGCAGTGGGATGAACGGACTGAAACCAAGAGGGGGGATAAGAGAGAGGAGGTTTTTTTGGTAAACAATGAGGGACCAGAGATGAGACAAAAGGAATTAGACTGCAACATCATAGATACAGATTTACAGAAAGTTCATTAAAGCACTGGCTCAACATTTTGAAAAGAGACAGAGGCGAGAATTGACTCAGCTTCATATTTGTGCACAATACTGGGGCAGCTTAAAATCCACCATCCTGCACTGAAAGTTACTTTTTACTTGCGCCTTTGTTGGCGACGATGGAATCTGTCATTCCCAGCACTGGAGGCCTTTTGACTTCTAAAGCCCAGGGGATGCATGGGAAATCGGCCGAGCGCTGATTGAGAGTTCATGTGGTGTCAAATTAAATGATGATCTCAAACAGGAAAGAAACACCAGGGGGAGGTTTTGAATTGACGAGCTGCAGACATCATCATTTCTTCTAATGACTTGGCTTTGGAAATCTGCATGTCTATCGCCAACAGGCGTCGAACACTAGACATTGGAATGTCATTTGCATGTTTGAAATGACTTGGCTGATTTGACTTTGACGGCTAACACCGCACGAATCATCTCGCTCATGAAGCTTCACATTAAAAGCTTCCAACAGCTGAAATAAGGTGGGCTTTTATTGTGAGGCCGCCACCAGAATCTGTGGTTATGACTGACAAGCTTTTTTTTTTTTTTTTTTTTGGCCCCAGGTTTCTACTTTTTTGCCACAAAGTCCTCCACAGTGAGTTGAACGAAAACCACAAACACGCAGAACGTAATTATGCACTCGTCTCGACGGGCCCTGTTGTTTTTCAGCCAATCTCATCCATCAGGAGATTTGTCACAGCTGAACTGGCGGCTGAGCTTTGAGGCATCTGATAAAACCGCAGGATCACAGAGAGCTTAATAGAATGTGAGACCTTTGGGCTTTTATCTGTGTGCGAAGGGTCTCATGAAAATTGTGTGTATGATGAGGCGATGACACGCGCCGGGACTCGTCCCCTTTTTTTTTCGAGGCAGAGGAGCTGGAAGGGTGATCAGCGAGCTGCGGGAGCCCTTCACAGCTGAGGGGTCACACAGCCGGGGGGCGTCTGGGGCGATTGCCGGACCGGGCTTATTGGGCACAGCGGCGGCACCGTGGTTATCTCGACCACAGCGTCCTCTCTGACAGGAGGTTAACTAGATTCTGATCCACGGCTGCTGCAGGGCCTGTCACTGGTCAATGCACTCAACCTGAGACAGACGGGGAGTAACTTCAGAGGGTTTTCTCCTCTCCTGGCGTGCTGTATTAATTCTTCCTCCATCCCCTTGTTCCAAAACCCCACAGTGTTTTCTTCCTGTGTTTATCTAGGCTGCTCAGACCCTCTCTAAATTTAGGGTTTTGTTCAAAGCAGTCACGCTTCGGGGGAAGTGTGTACCCTTAGTTGTGTGTGCAGTCTTTCACTCCTCACAGCAGCTCTCTGTCCTGGAGGAAATTTCCCCATTCACTTCCACCTCTTTGCGTTCGTCTCGGGCAGTGTATGGACACACTCTGGACTCTGCTGCGGTTGTTATTCTTATCCAGGCTACGAATGGCCCACCCTGGATAGGAAGATGCTTATTAAAAGTATATCCAGAGGCATTAATGCCCAAGCTCAGAGGGGCAATGTGCACATTCTGTAATGCTAAGCTTTGTCATCTGGTATTGCTGTTCTCTTTATGGTGTCATTTGTCTCCCTGATGTAGATACTTCGAGTGTTTATTGTATTATGTATTCACTAAAGCCTGTTTATAGAGGTAATGTCAATAATGTACACATGGTGAGAATGCAAATGTGGACGATTCGTGTGCAAGGGAAAAAATCAGGTGGAACTCAGGACATGGATGTGTCTCCACAAACAGAGATGCTAATATAAGAGAGAATGTGTCTTTCCTGATCGTACTTGTGCTGCAACAGTACATGTGCCTAAATTCAAGCACATTCATTGGGCAAATTTACAATCCATCAATGATCTTCTTTGTCGATGAATCATTCATATGTGAAGTGGCGTACAATATTTGCAAGACAACCTGATTCATTTGTATTGAATCCTCTGAATCCTCCTACCGAGGATGCGTTTGTGGAGCAAGTGATGGATGGAGGCAAACTGGCGTGCGTCCCATTAAGCTGGCGCTTTTCTCTCCGCACGTCGGAGATCTGCCATCACTAATTCATGGCATTCAAGGGAATCGTTCCTAAACTAAAAAGACAGAGTGGAAAAAGACATGCAGCCTTGCAAAGGGGTGAAACAGACCTCATCTATTAGCTCGTCCAAAAACAGCAACGCACTTCATCACGGCTGTGGCAGTGAGTTGTTGGCTTTAGACTTGTTATGTCAACTTGACGTGTTGCCGTTCTCGCTATAGCACATTATTTTGATTTAAACCAGAATCTTTTTGGAATCGTACGCATCAGTTCTGTTTGTGCTGTTGTCAGAATCAATGACTCCGACTTGGGCTGCAGGTGAGAGTCATCGACCCCTAACAACACAAAGCCACAGGGGCACATCCAGGGGTGGAGCTGTGGGGGGAGGTCACTGCTGAAATTCGGTTGGCCCCTGAAGTGATCTCTCATAATGGTTTTATCGGTTTTTGTTTTGTTTTTTTAAATTACTGTTTATGTATCGATCTCAACAATAATCAATGTCCTCCTGCGGAAGAAAAGAGATATGGCTCATAGAAATGGCCCCCAGAACAATCCTACATTCACGAAGGAAGTTACGTTTCAACAAAGATATGACATGTTGTTGGGGAGAAATGAGCCATTGAAATGATAGTTAAGTCCTCTTGACAAGCCCTGTTGGTTTTTCAGTGTAATAAAAGGCAAATAAATTGTGGGCAAGAATATTTACACGGTATCTCCGGCAACTGTCCTTGCCCCGTCAACTTAAACACTCCAGCACTGCCTGTACCCACTAATTTTACAAAAGAGGTACAAGTCAGAACGGAAGTAAGTGCAGCCAGACCATTCTCTAAACACGGCCATTAAACCGATGAGTAATGACACTGTCAGAGCCAAAGCACTGACTGGGACACACTGGGAGCGTGTGAAGATTATTCAGCGGGAGGTTTTATTGTGAAGAATAAGGAATCCTGACAGCTGAAGAACATGACAAAATAATCAATGAACAAGCCTCTCACCGCTCACAAGCAGGAAAAAAAAAAAAAAAAAAAAAAAAAGGTCATTTAGCGGTTTGCCGTTTGCCGCCTCTCCTGCCGACCTACATCGAGGGAACATCTGGCTCAGTGTGGATACGCATCAGCGGGGATTGTTGTGACAGCGTCTCTAACATGTGATCGCCGTGTTCGCATTCATGTTTACACATAATCTGCGCACTGCCTACTTCTCCTTCTTGTTTGGTTTAGTTTGCATCACGGCTTTCGTATGGTCGCTGCATGCATAAACATTACAGCTCTGTCAGCATCCCGCCCCTGTGCCGCTGTCAGATTCACAGTTTACCACTTTAAAACACGCTGTATTATTAATGACGCGGCAGAAATAGAGACGTTTTTTTTTTCAATGCATGCGTTCTTCATTTCCTTGTCATGATGTCCGGCCTTTTGTACCCACCATGCAACTTGACAGCTCATTGGGAGTTTCGGATGTGTTATGCGAGATGCGGTTAATGTAAACTGAAATCTCTGACCTCAGCTATTGATTTATTTAGACAGAATTGTTGACATGACTCGGGGGTGTGCCATCATGCATTTTATATTACTTTCCGCATGTTACAAATACATGGAGGCCGCCTAGCGTGAAGATGTCATCAAGCTTGTCTATTCTCACTTTATATGCCATCAATTATTATTATCAATCATAATAGGATCATTCACATCATTCCCGACAGTTTCCCGAGTGCATACCTGCGTGATTGTCCTTGGAAGTTTGAATTTCATGCCAAGAAACCGTGTAAGTCAGCAAATTTAATTAAATTTCCCCATTACTCTTATCTGCTTAGATTGGGGGTCCTGACAAGCAATCAAGCAAAACACGAAACAAAAGGCCCTCTCCCACATTACGCTGTCATGTTTTGTTGACCCATTCCTCCCCTCCCTTATTTCTTACCCCTTAAATGAGCATTGTTCAGTCTCAGAATGAGAAATAAATCTTGTGGCGTGTGTGTGAGACATGGGCTTTGTCAGACTTGCCTACTGCTTTCATCCCTTGTATTAATATTAAAAGGAAATGCTGAATAGGTGATAGAAAAACAGGCACTTGAAAGAATGTTAACATCACCTGTGGGGGGAGGGAGGGTGTCTCAGTACAATGGCAGCAGAAATGTGTCCAACAAACACAGACAAATGCTCCAATCGCACCACACCCTCTCAAAGGTGAGACCAAAATCTTTATTTACAAGGTCAGTCGGGCACAAATCCACTTTCTGTGCCAGGAGGAACAATAATAGACAAGGGTTTCAATAACACACCGTGACAGAATGTTATTGTGTATTTTAACCTTGCTTCTGTTTTGTCTAAGTTTGAATTCATGTTCTAGAGAGTTTAATAGATGTAAAGTCTTTGAATGAGTGCTGGGTGGGTAAAAGAGGGATTCACGCGTTGCCTGTAAAACTCAAAATTAACCACTTTTTAACCATAAGAGTCAGTTTATGATTCATGATGGCTTCCCCTTCGCCTTCTCCTTATGGAAACTGCTTGTGTTTGCTGTGGCTCTGGAGGAGCATTACCAAACCTAGACAGCCAAGATAACCTTTGACGACGTTATCGGAGTCGTCACCTTGTTCTGGAGACAAAGTTTGACAGAGAGACTCCTGCAGTGAAAACTGGGCTCGTGGAGACTTAGGCTGAGGGTTGGACAAAATTGTTTGCACGATAGGAAATAATCAGTACAAGCTGGCGCTGATCTTAAAATTGCCTCTATTCCCTTCCTCCCTCTCTCTGTCTCCCTTTTTCAATGCCACTGCTAACAAACTGCTCCGTGTCCTTGGCTGATAAGCTACAGCAACCTGCAGAGCCCCTGCAAGCCCTGCCTTAGTGCCTTGTTATTCCTGCTGTCAAAACACAAACACTGGTCTACACACTCTAGTGGACCAGTTAAAATCGTTTGGTAAAAATAATAACTGGAAATTTAAGATTCTCTCTAAATGCCCAAAAGATGACAAATCCATGCATAATTCAGCTTTTTGGAGGTAGAATACTAGAGCCACAAAGCTGTGCTACATAAAGCCCCTGAGCACCAAATAATGCTAAACGGTTCGTATTCAGTTTTGTGCTTTCCTTTTAATGATGACTCAAATCCCTCTACGTTGTTCAGTGTTCTGACACACACATCACTCACACACTGCTGGTACAGCCGTGAGCAGCAATTTAGAGCTCAGTATCTTGCCCGGCTAACTTTCACACTTGAACTGGAGGACCTGATCAGATTACACCTGCAGTGACTCATTCCAAAGCTCAAACTGTCGCATGCTTGCGTCAGATTGTTGCAAACGACCAATATGTCAGCTACGAAACACAGGAAATTGAGAAAACATTAGACAATAGAAAAAAGACAAAGAGGCAGAAGAAGCTTCTAGGTATATTTGCAATCGTCACATGACATAACAGGCAGAGGACATTATTTTTGTTGAGGAAATAACAATATTGTTGTCATTTTCAAAAAGTATATTCCTTTTTCCTGAAAGAAGCTCATAAATGTGAAACCAAAGCTAACCAAATCAATGTGTCATGCACCTTGGTCTGTTCCAGAAAAAAAAAAAAAATCATATATGTTCAAAAGGTGCCCACACTCTTGTGTGCATACGCTCTTTAAGCACTTTGGGTTCCGGCAACAATTCATCCTTCATTCTTCTCCTGAGTGTCACACAAGCAATTCTCTGTCACTCTCCTCAAGAGTTGTTTACAATGTTTCCTGCAGAAATGTGGCCTGGCAGCTTAAAACGATCCACCTCGGGAACAAGGGAGTCCTTGGATTATGCCTGCAGGGAATTTTAATAAGCTCAAAAGTGGCAGAAGGACTTTGAGGCGATGCAAGCAAAGGAAACATGTAAGACTAGAACGCCATCACTTTATGCACTGTCAGCATGGACCGTGTGACCTCTGTTGCCAATGTACCCTGTTTATCAAATGGGTTTTTATTTGACCGTCATTCAATTTTGCCCAAACCTTTATTTACCGTCGATGAAACGTGGGATTCTTCCATATGAAGATGACTGTATCGGTTTCAGAAACGCCTGTGATGAAACAGAAGCAGCAGATAGACGCAGACAATGAGCGTCTCTAACACAGTGACCTACTGATTCCCTAGCACACTTCCTGGCCCCTCTCACACACTGACACACTGGTGTGCGCCACCGCACAACAATGGTCAGCCTAAGATAAATGGGCAGCGAGATGAGGTGTGACAGGCCACTGAGCCTGCCGCAGCTTTAATGAGGCCTGTAGCCAGTGGGGACCGAGTGGAGCGGCTCCACCAGTATGTTTCCATTACTACTGTATGGCAGCCGCAGCCGAATGGTGCTATAGAAATGGCAGCACACATGTGGCCCAGTCGGAGCCGCTGCAAAAAAAGCACTTAGCTCTGGGATGGGCAAAGAAACAAATGTATCTGCTCCAGATAGAGGGGATGGGATGCAGTTATCAGCTTCCTTCCGATAAGATAAAACACAGGGGGGGGGAGAAGATGTTTAATGTCTCGCTGGAAAACAAAAGTGTGAGCTGGAGTCGAGTCATATTTCTCTGGTAAAAGGATGCTGTTCCCCCAGAGGCGCAGGAAATAAATCTGGGGGAAATCTAAAAGAGTAAAGCAGATATTGTCAGGGACGCTCAGGTTTTCCTCGTATCGACCAGACTGACTAGAAAAAAAAACAACAAGACTTCACTTGTTATCACAGACAAACCTTGAAATGTAAAGTTGAAATAGATCAATGCAAGATAATAAATACGCCATCTGTCAACGTGGTTCACAACATTGTTTCAATATGCTCAGTGACAATTCTGACTGAAGGCAGTATCAGAGTTATCAGACTCCTTTATTATGTCTGTGTTTGCTTATTAACAGGATAATAAATCAGAGCACACAGAATTCTGTCGCAAATACAGAACTCCGCTCTCACAGCTCCCACTGCATTGACCGCTGTCCGCCTTAGATGTGGACGTCTCGGCCGGGGCCGCAGGGTACAACCTGTCCGCTGTATCTTTACTCCCCTAACCTCGAGAAGAGAGCCCCCTATCTATCTCTTCTCCCTCAGGGCTCGGCTGGGCGCAGCTGCAGAACCCATGGGCCTCTGGGGCCGGGCCGCTCCAGGGAATGAAGATAACTCATAAAGCAAACTAGTGGGTTGGACAGAGAGCTATTCGAGAGGGGAGGATGGAAGGACCGATAAATGATAAATGACATTTTAATGTTTGAGAAAGACTTTAAAAAAGCCTCCAGTCCAAGCCATTTCTCTAGTCAGGATGATAATCACTCTGCTGTAAAATAACAGACGAGGAAACTGATAAGAGAATAACACCAAAGACCACACCGCTGTTAGGAATCATTGGTGGAATTGTTGCTGGTATTCTTGCTTAAAGTGTTGTTGGACCTATTGTAACAATAAATTCCCTGAGAAGGCTGCGATTTGTTTCCTGGCCGACCTCATTTGTAGATCTCCCTTTTCTACAATAGTATTTGCTTCAGTCGCCCTTTGCACAATATATACCCACATTTCATTTCAATACGTTCTTCCTGTGCCATCTCCCTGTTTGTCTTTTGCTACATCGCATTCACTGCATTCGCTGCAATGACCCAGTTTCAACACAGAGATCATTAAAGTTTCATGTGAATCCAGTGTGAGGGGAAGAAAACATGCCAAGGCTTCGGATATGAAGAGCACACCATCAGCGCACCAAGAATTAAACATCAGAAGACGAATTTGACGAAACAAAGCGACTATGAAGGGAGAAAACTGAATCACAGCAGCTACACGCCTTTGTTTGCGTGTGATGATGTGAGTCTTATGAGGGCTGTGCGAACAGGAGCTAAATTAGGACGAACAAGCAATGTAATATTATGTGAAATGGCTTTAATCAAGTTAGAAACTTCCAGATTCATCAATGTGGTAATCACAGTTTCATTATTATCAAAGGCACAATTAAACAAACGGGCGCTCCAGCTTTGCTTCAAAATTAAAACGATAGTTATCCCTTTTTTCCTCTGATCTCAAAAAAAAGGAATAGAAAATGATTCTGCACTTGGATCTGTTGTAAAGTCTAAGTTGGGAGTTGTATTTGTGTGAGCAGAGTTGTTTAACTGTGAACACCGCTGTGTTTTTCATTCCAAGCACCTTGCTGTCAAAATGTGAAGCCCATACTGTCAGTGCCACTCAACTGCTGCCATTTTGTTGAGAGCAACACACGCCAGTGAGTCCCCCCGCCCACTAATCCCTGCTTCACTGTACTGAGACTAGTGAGCTCATCGGGGAAAGAAAACATTGGAGTCTTCCCAGGGAATTTTCTATTTATGGATATTTATGTCATCGACACAGGGTTATGACGTACACCAGCAACAATATCCCAAGATAAACATTGAAGGATTATTTTATACTGAGTATTAATACTGCATGTTAAACACACACACACACCTATATTGAAATATTAAGTTGAAGGCCCCAGTTTATTCCATGATTTGTTGCTCGCCTTGTTGCTGCTGTCCCCTCTCCACAGAGAGCGCAATGCATGATGGTGCATGTGGTCAAATTAAGGACACATCGGCCACTGCATACTTTTCTCTCTTGGACATCAATGACTCGAGTGTTTTATTTGAGGCAGTTGGGAACCACGATGCATTTCAGCAACACATGTCATGTGACTTCACCTGAGGCCTCCACTAACATGCGTGTGAGTCCTTCTTCCATGCTCACAGACGTATTTGACTTCTCCTGCGCCATCTCTTCGGGTAATCTGTCCGACTTTGCGCAGCTGCCTCTGGAGCCACAGAAGGGATTTTGCTCATGTCTGCATATTAGCGTATTAGCGCCCGTGCACGAGCTGTGAACACGTCTCCGACGCTGATACTGTTTATGCCATCCTCCAGGCGGCCATCTCTGCTTCCATATTGTCCGGGCACACAACTGACAGCTGACATGTGAGGGATTCACTTAGACTTCTGGGCTCGGCCGCCTGTGATTTACTGCTCTCCCTCTCAGCTCTGTGGCCGCTGGCATCGGAAAGGGTGAAGGTTACAATAAACGCTCAGGGCTGGAGACTTTGGAGATGGATATCTTTGTCAAAACACGGAGTGACATTCCAGTTGAACAGCCTCTGAGTGCTTTATAAACAGCAGGGCATTGTGCTGTAAAATGGCTTCTCTCTCTCTCTCTCTCTTGGGCTCTCTCGCTGGCTGTGAGCTGAGTGCTCGGACCAAACCATGACAGATGCAGCCTGGTAAAGTGTTTCTGTGTTTGACAGCCCTGCCTCCACCTGACCACCTTCATCAGCTGCTCTCCGCCATGAAGGTGCAGCCTCTGGTGTCGCACGGATCCTGTAAATATGCCATGACTGCATTTACAGGAGGTCGCGGCCACTATGCCGAGGCTCCGCTCGCGAAGCAGCTGTGAAAAGTGCACGTTAAAGACATCGGAAGTGAAATGAATAAGGTATGATCACAGGGAGAGGTGCTGTATGTTCAAGCTTACAAATGTACATTAATAATTCAGCTGCAGTTTGCTCAGTCGCGGGCTGCGCAGTGCATCTGGCTGCTGCCAGCTACCGGATGTCTTGTCTCCCACTCCCAACTCTCTGGGGCTTTGTCACATGGATAATAGCGACTGCAACATTTACATGATACAGAAAATATAGTATAAAGGAAGTCACCCCGATGGTCGGGAACGTATTTATACATCTTTGTATAAATATGTGGGTTTAAACGGACAGTGATGTCTTCGGGTTTTTTAAAACAGAGATATCATCATGTTCCCCTGGTTTGATTATATCTGCGTTTGGGTTTTATCTTGCACAAAATGGACAGAGCTCAATAAAGGAGAAGAGTAAATATGGCGTGGTTACATCTTTGTGCTGTGTGCATCCAAATGCAGCGCGACTTTTTACCAACGGAGGAGCCACAAAAGGCAAACGAAAATCAAATCCTGCGAACCAGCGCCTGTTGAAATGCGTCTGCTCTCCCTTCTCTTCAGCGCAGACCTCCATTATACTTTCTTCAGTGGTGAGTTTTCCGAGGGGAGCCGAGGCACCACCGCTGCTCCTTCTCAAGAAATAACTTCTCTGCCTTTCATCCACCGAGCATTGAACTATATTTGCTGGAACATAACTTCGGTCCATGGCCGGGGTCCAGATCCACCGGTGTCCTGTCAACAGGAATGAATGGGCCATTAGCTCGCTGCAACTTCTTCACCTCCTATGCGCTGCCGCTCCAGCAAAGTCTGTCGCAACAAATCCCAAATCACCTCAGGTACGTGGCCCTCCAGGCGTGCCGGGACACTCTAAGCCTCTCACAGAGGGCTCCTCTACTCCCTAAAGATGGAGATCACATCGGAGATAAGAGCACAGCGGGCTTCATTGCAGACACAATATCCTGTATGCATGAAGAATACAGGAGAAATACCAAAAAGAAGGTTGCTTTATTTTTCTTCTCTGATATTTATCACAGATGGGGTTAGACAGCTTTCCTCCTTCCTAAAAAAAAAAAAACATCATTTTTATTCAGTCTCATTTCAGACGGGATTCTCATTATAATCATATTTCACTACCCTTTTCAAACATTTGGAAATTATATCTGATAGATTTCTTTAAAAAGGGAATGTAGCTGTCAACTGCACAAACTCAAAACACATAAAGCCTCACAATACAAAGATACGCAAACAAATCTAACAGACGGAGCTGTAATTTGGCACCAAGCAACGATGGGGTTTATGGGTCTGTTTGATCTATTTGTAATTCGTATTTGTTTTGTTGGTGGCAGAGGCAGCTCTGACACTTCCTGTGGAGTTGTGTGGATCTGTTGTTTTGTCGAAGATAATGGTGAAATTGGAAGGGAAGCTCACCCTTTGTGTATGTAGGAAATCTTTGGACTGGGTTTGACCACCTGCGAGGACACAAACAGAAGTGAGCAGAAGTGGCAACATTTCACCTTCATGAACCACATCAAGATAAGATGACTGTAAGGCTTCTGAGTCCTATTTACCTTGTCAGAGGGGAGGCCACTTTTTGTTCATTTAAGACTCCTGGTATAGGCGACACTTCCAGAGCAACACAACACAGCACGGTGTATGGAGTTGCTTCAGGTCAGTTTTGTTTACAGGTTTCCCAGATGATGGAAGTACGTTGTTTGTTCATGCTTGACTTTTTCTAGCTTTACCCTGAGGCTGATATGTGGGTCAGTTATTGATATATATCAAGACCCATTGGGTTGTTTGTCAAAAGTTTGTTATTGATGTTTCAGATCGATTATACTTGGCCAAACATGGCCAAACATGACCCTCTGATGCGATGGCACCAGGCATAATGGAAGGAAAACAACTTTCCCATCTGATGAGAGGCTGCATAACACACACCGATGGATGATGCCTCTCCGCGTCTTCCCTCTGCACTGGCGTCTCGTGTCAATGGAATCAGCTGAAGCCATACATTTGTTTTATGGGTTTGGCGCGGATCTGGCAGAGTTTCTGACCAACATTGCAGCCGGTTACCAGGGGAACGTCAGCAACTTAGGCTAGTGCACGTCCACTGTGGACCCATCACGGTTTACGTTGAGATAAAGAGAGCAAGTACATAAATAGAAATTGAGATTCCTTGCAACTGGACCACAGGAGTTATAACTGACACGTTAGCAATAAATGTGCTCTTCTCTCTGTGAAATCACCAAACTCAGTTTTCTCCCATATTGTAGCTGGAGGCTTGTCTGCTGTTTTTTTTTTTTGTTGTTTTTTTTTTTTTTTTCAACTGAACAGAGAGAGATGGTACAAAGAGACTCTTCAAACAAAATGACAACTGGCAGAGAAGAAAAGAACAAGTTCCAAACGCAGCCAGTTCTACCAAGATTTTCCCACGTAAGAATGACAGCCTGACATTTTTCTTCTCAGTCTTATGTGGACACCGGTTCTTAGCAAAGCTACTAAACTGGGGAAATAGAAGAAAGGAAATACGAAATCAATACCGTCACTTAGAAAGCCTGACACCCTGAGCTAGCACGTCCAATGTGTTAAAACAACAGGGATCAATCTATTAAAAGATGGCTGCTGTCTCATTAGACATCACATGGGACAGCATTAGCATCCCACTGGATTTATGATACAGATTGACATTTGTGCTATGCATTTACTGTATTTATAAACACACTGAGCAGGAGATTGTTGCAGGTATATTTGAAGGGATCGAATGGTCCCTATATGTGTGCAGTGGATTAGAGCAGATTATTTTAAACCAGTTGCCTGTGTCCTTTTCCCTTTGACACAACAGGATCAACAAGCCAGTGATGTCCTGCGTTTCCAGTAATATTTATTTTGGCATCTGCTATCATAGAAAACCATCAAATCATTCCTTTTATATCAGGACTCTGTGCCACAGTCTTTCCAGATAAACCTGACCAGATGGGGAGTCACAGTCTTTTATGGTGTCTGCCGTCCCACTTAGATTTCCTGAATACTGGTTCCAAGCAATTAAAAAACTTTTTAAATGTTTCTTTGGGGAAATAAAAAAAAAAAAAAAAAGAATTGGTCTCAACAAACTTGAAAAACAAAGAAAAGGCACTGTGAGGATACCAGAAATATACGCACATATAGAACTTGGACTTTAATGGCAAAAACCTCTGGCTCTTTGTTGTGACCAGTAAAAGAATAGGAAGAATGTTAAATATTTGGGACAAACCATAAACCAGGAGAGAATGCATCCGTAATGATCTGTATTCTTCTGTAAATGAACCCTGATACGCCGGACTCAAAAGAGAAAGTGTTGTTTTTGTTGAAATAACCGGCTGAAGGACTTAATAGACCTGATAATCATGGAACGCACAGCCTCATAGCTGCTGCAGCATTACAGACAATGATTTACAAGGGGCCACAGACGCTTATAAAGCAACCCATCAATAAGAGGGCATTTAGTTAAAGGCTCTGTTTGTTTGTTTTTTAATATAATAAATGGAATATCTATAAACCTTGTGGCAAAGAAGCTGTGTTACAAAGGACTGATTGATGCAGTGAACGCTTAACAAGAAGCTTCATATTATTTCATCAGATTGTCTATATTTTGTCTGTAACCTCTGGCTCACTGCACTCTGGCTCCTTGTGTTGCGTAGCTGTGATCTTTAAACCTCTTTCTGTCTCTCTTTGTCTATTTGTGAGCAAAACAAATACGCTGTGAGCTGCTCATCCTTCCAAAGACTGTGTCTTTGTTCCTCACCATACCATATTCCAAAGATTTGTTTCAATTCAATTTGACTCATGGCTTTAATAATAACATCTGGGAATATGCTTTAACGACCACGCCCCTATGCCAAATACGTGTCGTGCAATTCAGCTTTTCCGTGTCCATCTAAAATTTAAACCCACAGTGGTTTGAACCAAAAAGAACGAAGCTTTGGATGCTTCTATGAGGATTAGCACATTGTTTTCTGTGAAACACAAAGTCTGAATCACTGTTTACCCAAGTTCCTAGTATATAAACTGTCTTAATATCCACACAACTGCTTAAACAACATTATTTTGATGCATGTGTGGGGGGATTTTTCTGGTAAGGATAGTGGCATGGGTGGAGAATTTCACATGGCCAAAAAGGGCTCCTGGGAAATTCCTATTTTCTGCAAATGAGACCTCGCTGTAGGTCTTTTCCAGCCCACCATCTCCACTCTCCTGTTGTGAGAACCTAATTTGACTGGATAGACAGCAAATTGAAACATAATGAGGAGAAAAGGCGGGAGGATGAGGGACTATACAGTGTCACCCTGACACAGACCTTTACTGCCCCCCACTGGTGGAGGTATACAGGAAAATGCTGCATCTTGATTTCAATTCCGTCATTCCCATCCCTGGAGAGATTTATGATCTATGACATGATCCAGAACACATAGAGGTTTGCTGTTCAGTGCACTGTGAGGTGATGTTACCTAAGTTGTGCATGTTTATGTTGAAAGCTTCAGCAGCCTGTACCTGTGAGTAAAATTGTAAACATGCTGCTATGTCAAAATAAAAAAAATAATAATTAAAAAAACAATCCCTTATCTTTGCAAACATGTGTCTCACTCTTCAGCTGAAAAAGTAGGTCTCTGGAACATTACATAATCTCTGAAAACCTTTAGGCACTACAGTATTGTCTCCTAGCAACCGACGAAGAGGGTTGGCAGTGGAGACGAGAGGTGACGTTTTTTTTTCCAAACCACCATCCAGTGATTCCATCTGCACAGCAGAGGCCTCGAATGTCCATGATTCACTGGGAGGACACTCAGTTCAGTTTGTATTAGTGTGACTAACTGTCCCAGTAATGGAACACCATAATAAGCTGATGCATGGCTCTTTTATTCCATTGTTGAAAACTTATAATTATACACACATGAATTAATTTAAAACAAATGATTCAAACAAATACATATCCTGTTTCCCATCTGTTTAAAGAAACATGATCACATGTGGTCCAAGCCATTTCTGCGTGTGGATGATGTTCATGCTGTTCATCTTCATTCATTCATCTTCAACTGCTTGTCCATTATCGGGTCACGGGGGGTGCTGGAGCCAATTCCAGCTGTCACTGCGTGAGAGCACACCCTGGACAAGTTGCAGGTTGATCGCAGGGCTGACACAAAGACAGACAGCCATTCACTCCTATGGGCAATTTAGATTGATCAGTTTACCTGACGTGTATGTCTCTGGACTGTGGAAGGAAACCATGAACATGCAGTCCACACAGAAAAGGGAATCACACCCAGGACCTTCTTATTGTGAGGCAGCTGTGCTAACCACTGCACCGCCACACTGCCTTCCCCTTTATTATGGATGGATTTTTTTTTTTTTTTCTTGCAACAAACAAAAGGTGGAGAGCCTCTGAGAACCCTGTAGCCACAGTGGTTATCACCTGACAAGGTGAGGAGCGGAAGGACAAATACCTATGCACCTGCTACAGTGGCTGAATTTATTCACAATGCTGCTGCAGGGCAACTATGTTCTGACATTTATTTGTAGAAAGGACGTGTTGGTTTGCAGCTGTTGTGCAGTAGGATACAGTTATTACGGAAAAGGGACTGGTCTGCAGAGCACAGCTAGAGGAGGGGGGGGATCAACAAGCCTGTTGACGCTCATTCTGAATTCAGTGTAGCTGCTGTCAGACCCAAACTGAACTCTGAAGATCCTGGTGTGAACACATCTGTCTGAGTGACACTGGCTCCCTGGGATAAAGCCTGCAGAAGTGCGATGTGAGACCATAGCAGGAGATCGCTGTTGACACCCCTAACACTCCGTAGATGCAAAAATGAAAAAAAAAAAAGAAAAAAAAAAAAAAACAGGATGAAAAATGGTGCCATCGGAGACACTCAAGAAGATTTCAGGAGAAGTTTATGGTGATAAGGGCTGACGCCAATTCCGATGTGCTGGAAACAGTCACGTGATCTCTGCAAACGATATGTTCCATCCTGCCTCTGCCTGCTGTACCGCCTGCTGCACTCGTCCGAATCCTGTGGAGAATTAGCTGCTGCTGTTGTGAACAGAGCTGAGCGGGGGAATCTCTTGTGTGAAAGGCAAACTGCAGAGAAATGTTTGGACCCAATTCTCCAGAGATCATGTGTGGAAACTGCACAAGAGAAGCTTTGTATTTTACCTTTATAGTTTGACCAATCCCAGTCAAGTTGTGTTGGTTGCCCGCAGGTAAAAAATGAATGCATCAGCTGTAAATGATCTACATTCATATAGAGATAGTTATTAAAGAGATGAACAATAATTATTATTATCGTCAAATATCAAACCACATCCACAAAGCCCATTAATACACTGATCGATATTAATATCAACGTGCAAAATGGACGAAGAATCAGACCTGGAAAAATGGCAAGTCATTTTAATGCTGAAGGAATAAAGACTATCTCCGTCTCGTGTGCAGAGACGTGTGCACGCAGAAGGACTACTTCACTCTACATTCATATTTTAATATTGAACGACACTGTGAAAATAAAAACGTAAAATGGGGTTTTACATCATTTATTGTGCACGCTGAACAAGAACATCCCAGCGTGGATTTGCATTTATATTTGAGTTACGATTGTATTACTCTAAATATAGTTACGGAATGCAGCACATTTACTACATGTGAATAATAGAAAGTAAGTGTTCTGTAATAACAGTTCAACACCTCTCCAGTTCTCAAGCAATGCTTTAGCACAACATCTGTGACACACACACACACTCCACCACTAGCCCCCAGTGCGACATGCATATTTTATAGACAACCTTTCACTCCAATCCCAGTACTGAACCCGAGGGGGCAATCTGGTTAAAAGTCACATCGACTAGACAAACATTTTCTTCCCAGCTGCCAAGAACTCAGCAGGATGTGTGATCATTTCCTCAGTGTTAATCTCGCTGTGTTATTTGATCCCGAACGATGGATGGAAGTGTTGAATAACATCCAAACTGAAAGGCTGGTGTAGGATAAATTGCTCTAGCTCGCAGTTCATATAATTGTGCTTGATGCATTTAGGTCAGTGTACAGTGTTGAGTAACAACAAATCAATTAGGCCTCTTCAGTTTGCTCAGATTGTTGCTGTTTCACTTCATTTGCCGATGTTGAACTAACCAGGCCAGCGACATGTCAGACCCAGCTCTCCTGTGTTTTTTCAGGGATCGCTGCCACACTGCTCCGCTCTGGGTCTTGAGGGACGAAGGAAAGCCTGTACATGATGTCATCTGTGCTTATAATGAGGTTAAATGTGGTTGTAAAAGCCCCAGAGGGTTGGCAGGAAAAAACAAGATGGACACGTGGGGATACGGTCGCCATAGGAGACATACGGTTGTACTTTGAAATTCACAAACACTCCCAACGGCACAAAGTATCAACTGCTCCACACCTCTCTGATTATAAGTGTGATGACTTCTCTTTTTTCATGCTATCTATTTTTTTTTTTATTTGTTTTGCTAAGTGATAAATAAGCTTCCAGCACCAAAATGCTGTCCAAAAGTTTAATGCACAAAAATATATGTTGCGCATTGTTACACAGTCTAGTTTTATAGGCAAAATCCAAATAGGACATGATACATTTCTATCTTTTAACAGTTGAAACACCTCTAAATAAAAAAGGAAAATTGTGCAAACGGTAGAAAGGGATTTATCTTTTTCTTTACTGTTTGGATTATTATCATGAGTGAACAAACGCAGATGAAGTAGCATCCTACACAGATGGTAATTCATATTCAAATTACAGAATGAGTGAGGGAGCGGCGGAGGAACTCCCTGGTGCATTACAGCCATGTGATTTCCGTGACAGGAACTCATCAAATCATCATTCCCTATGGAGCAGATGTGTCGAAGGTGTACGTCTACACACTTTGCTCCTGTGTGTGTGTGTGTGTGTCTTTCTCTCTCTGGAATATTCCATTACACAAAGAGAGGGGGGGGGTCCTGTAGAACAACTGGACTCAGCCAACCTGCTGAGACAGAAATTAAATGTGCTTTCTTTGCCAATCAATACCCCTCTGTGTGGGGATGATGGGAGGTTGTTGGGGGTTAGAAATGCTATGTTTAGCTGACATGATATTGTCGTATGAGCTCTGAGGGTGATCGCACACACTGCTTCTGCAGAATTTGCTGTGCACAGCGTCACACGCTCACGAAATCATCCTTGCAGTGACCCACAGTAAAATTCATCCATGAGAGATATTTCTCATCAGCTAATAGACATTAATTACATCAATTAGCCTCGTAGTAATGAAACAAAGAACATACTAAATCCTTTGTTGCTTCCACTATGAGATCTTGTAGCGAACCATATTTAAAGATACACTGTGTAGAAAAGGCTCCACTGTAGCATGGAGAAAACAACAGTTTCAGTCAATAGATCCCTTTCATTTAAATCTCAAAGGCTGGACCTTTAATTAAATACACCTTGAATGATACCAGTGCAAGGAGGGTCACCTGTTTGCTGTGGTTTCCTGTAGAACCAGTATGAGGAAATGGTGGACGCATGCAGGGCAGTGGTCCAGGTCCTATCACTACGGGGTGTTTGCGTTCCAAGACCTCTGCAGAGCCTCAGGGGAGCCACGCTGACACACTGCAACCATCACTCACACCCCCATAAAGGTCAGGTTCTGGTGGGTATCCTATAGCGCCCCACCTAAAGACAATGACTGATGTTCTAACTGAAGACCTAGCTCGATTAGAGAGCCTGCAAACTGTGGTTTTATTGTCATTTTGAAACCAAAGCGGTGGGAATGCAGCAGACTGGTGAAGGACTCAGTCCCCAGAACAGTGAGGCTGCGCCGCTGCTGCTTCACAAAGAGCTGTGTAACGGTTTATTCAGTGTTGGGTGAAACTCGACTCGTTTCAGAGAACACCCCCGCACAGGAGAGCCAGTTGTTGTTGTCGTGAAACTGTTGTGCACACACTCCTGTTGTGATTAATACCGCAGCTACAGAATCCCGCTGCCTGTTTATTTAAGTGTAGTTCATGTTCAGTGTATTGCATGTGTGATTGGCTTCAGTATTCCTTCCATATAGTAATCAATATTTTAGTGATATTGATGCATCAGCTTTTCTGTTTTCATTCCAAAAAGGTCACTGAACTCCAACACATAGACTTAATTATTAATATTGTTATATTGCACTTTCCTGTCGATTTTCACCGCAATAATAATGACAATACGTTTGTGAAAGTGCAGTTTATATTGTTGTCCTGACGTGAGCCTCTTTAGGCACCCATACCCACACTAATGCCACTCTTCTTCCACCCATTTTCAGTGACTGTATTTGAAATGTCAGGCTATTCTGGATCACTTTGCCGCTTTCAAAGTACTACTAACACTATGGAAATTAATAACAGCATTCATCTCCTCCCACACTTTTTCATCCGCCGAGTCCACGACCATTGCATCCCCATACTTCACATGCCAGCATCTGGTAACAGACGGTGAAACACGTTAAAAGTCTGGTGCAAAGACAGGCGGCGTAAATAATGTAAATGTGACTTGTTTGTCTTGTAAAAATAAATTCTGCCCCGTGAGGAAAAATGCAGATCGAGGTTGGGAGTGAAAAGCGGTCGCACAGCGTGGCCTCCGTGCGACTTTGAGGGGCATCGAAATGCTCTGCTGGGGAAAAAAAAGCAAGGACGTAAAAGCGCAACAACAAAAAAATGCCAGAGAGCTGATACTGCAGGAGAGCCAAACGCAACAGGGCCGTGTCTCAAGGTTGACACTTTGGTCAATAGCAAACTTGTCTAGCTCTCCTGAATCAAGACAAAATAAAGATGGCGCAAGCTTTTCAAGTCAAAGCGCTGTAGAATTAAACACATAGAGTTAAATTAGATAAAGATGATAATTTTCCTGTACTACTATTACTATTTCTGTCTAATTACGGGGCGCCAACTGAATGAGTATGATGCAGGTCCTGTATCTTTGGGCAACCCCACGGCCTGAGGCTGCTCTTTAATTGGTTGCTCCACATTTTCCAGCTCTCCAACCAAGACACTGCCACATTTATTTACAGTAGATAGAGGATTTGAGCAGAAACACCCAGATTCATCTCTGTGAAGACGCTGCTTTCTCCCGATGCGCTGGAGACTAGTTTCCTTAAGTAACAGAATGCCGATTCATCTCGAACACCATTCCACAGCTCTGCCATCAGTCTTCACGTGAGCAGGATGTGGGAGATCAGCGGATCATTAAATCGTGCTCCCTGTCAGACCTGACAAGCTCGTACATTGTTTTCCTGCTCTCTGAGAGGTCGTACATTCACTCTAAGAATAGAAAACTCAGGGGGAAATAAGCTGCCAGGATGTAAATCAATCAAAACACAATATCATTCCCAATTGAAGCCGCTGGCAGCGGGGGGTTTTTTGTACTTATTAATTTCCCACATATATTCCGCATTGTGAAAAATGACTACACGGAAGCTTACATGGTGAAAAGAAGTGTTTCAAGTGAGATTAAAATGATTCATGCCATCGGCCTGCTGCCCGTTATCCAGGTCTATGTCTGGAAAGCGTTTGGTTCTGGAGGTAAGCCACTGATCTCAACAGGTCGTTGTTAAACTTTCACAGTGGAAAAAGGTTCCCTCTCTCCTTTTACACAAACTACACGTTCAAGGACCAGGATCTGCTGAGACAGTGAGTGTCGGACACGGATATAGAGTTACCTCTGCATCACCGGTGTCCGTGACTGACTGCCGCCTGCCCGGAGAACATTGTGTACCAGTGTGCGGTGGCCCTGACCCCCAGAGCGGTCTGGAGCCATCGCCCCAGGCAGTGCAGCGGTCGCTGCTGATCTCAGAACTCACTGAGGCGACGCCAGGTGGCCTCTCCTTTGTCACAGTCTCCCAGCTTTGCCCTTTCCTCATCATCAGCGGCACTGGTCTACGGGGCCCAGGTACTTAAGGGTACAGTTAGCATGTACTGTCTTCTTTCCATAATATTAAATTGGAGCTTCTGTTCGGTTTATGAGTTTCTTTTTTTTCTTGACTTGTCCTTTGTTCGCGGCCATTTTAAAAGGTGCCATCAATAAAGCTATTATCCCTGTTGAGGGTGACGGTTGTGCCGTGTCTTCAGCCGTTGGTACAACTGTGGAGCGATCGCTCCTGATTAGCGTGGTTGGCTCGAACCTGCTGCCTTTTTTTCGCCAGTGGAGATCAGAGCTGGCACGCTGCGCTTCGTGTGGTTGGATCTGCATATGTGTATACATGTGCGCTGAGTGGGAGCAGGGGCACAGCAGGGGTCCCGGAATCTTCTCTGAACATCATCCTCAAGCCATTTTACATCTCCCTGTAAAACCTCCTTCTGTCGGCTCTCACTGCAAGGTCTCTCTCTCTGGAGCACTGCTTGCATTTCACCCTGTCCCCACTCACTAGTGGCGCCAAGACGAACGCACTTTGAGTTTTCGACAGACGCATTAGAAACAATAATGTCCCTGCCCAGTGGGATTTGTGGACAGCGGATCAGTTTAATATTTGGTGAACAAGCGTCAGCCATCATAGCGTGGAGCTCCTTTGAGGAGGCGAGGCAGATTGAGAGGAGACAAATTGAACTTGAACTTTGCGATGTAATATAATCCATTGCTGCACCTCCTTCCTCTTATTGGAATCAAATAAATACTGAGACAAACAGAGGCAACATATTGGGCCTCTGCTGCCCCCTGCAGCAGCAATACTGTCTCCTGTGAAGAATCCTACATCAGATAAAGAATTTAGCGAAAAATATTCAGAGGGATTTTTTTTTTTTCGTGTATGAAGGAATACATACAAAGAACTACAAAAAAAAAACAGTTGTTGATGCGCATCTTGGTGCTGACTTTAACTCTACATAAAACCAAACAATGTACTTTTAGATATACGTACAGTTTGTCATACCACCTGCACAAAATATTTTGTGATATATAACATGACAGAGGGGGGAAACAGTATTGGAAACTGGTTGATGAATATACATCATGCATTTTTTTCCTTCAGAAATAAAACACAGGTTTTATGCAATCGTAACCGTATAGATGTATAAGGAACATTAAATGTGTATTACATTTTAATAGTCTTTGGGACACTTTTACACGTTTTACATGCATTGTATTTCATGTATACCCGTGTTCCGTTTTCACCTGCTTTTTTTAGCCTATAGGGCGTGTGTGGTTTCCTGCAGTACTACACTGTCATCTGGTGGTATTCTTGCAGAACAACTTTCTTCCAAAAAGGGTTTTAGATAATTATAAGAAAAAAGTCTGAATATTTATTTAAAAACATGATGAAATAGTACAATTGGCTGTATTTTAAACTTGTCACAGAGATTTGTCATTAGTCAGTATGAATACTTACCGTGCTGGTACTTTGCCACGCTATACATCCCAGCAGCACTGCTCCGTCCTGTTTGTGGCTGCGCCTCAGGCATTTGATGGTGTCAGCCATGAGCTGTCTGCAGGCAGGCTAGACTTTGACAGGGCAACAGAAAAACATCTGTGTGTTTCTTTTTTCTATTTTTTCCCTATAGCAGTGGTAATTAACATAGACTTTTGTGATGTAATCCATTCCTCTTTAAATTAGAATTTTTCTCCCATTGGTTACACAAGGGAAATTTAATTAAATGCAAAGTCATTTAATTATGGGTTTGTTTGTTTTCTTGGATTCAGTGGCGCGGATGTTCTTTTTCTCTCCAAAGCGGTTATGTGATGGTTGTGTTTCTTTTTCTTTGTGAGTTTCTAGAGCATGTGATGTTTCCCTGCATTATGTTGCCTCCTCTTACTCCTTCAACTCCACCAAAGTGTGAATCTCATGGAATCAGTCATGCGTCCACCGTGATGAACAGGCCAAAGTTAATGCAGTTTAACCTTTTTTCTAGGCTATAACTTTAGTGATATAACTTGTGTCCCTACTGGATCTTTTAATCAATGTATGAGGTATTGATTTGGATGCTAGATGCACTGTGTGAATTTAGGCTCCTTCATTTAACAATTATTTAGTAACTTTAACATTATTTTAGCCAAGAAATACATGGTAAGCTTAGATATTTGGCAGAGTACATTGGTAACTGAAAAGGCTGCAGCTTTAACATTTTCCACACTGTGGTTGATTTATTCTAAGTTAAATTTATGGCGAGTTCTTTATTGTTAGCACAGATGGAACCATTACAGTAAAAGGCACAATTAAAATGGCCGGTTTTTATGTATTTGAATAAACAGGTATGCTTTCTTTTATGCTTCACATTAAAGAAGAAGAGAGCCTTTAGGTTTACTAATTCTGCGCGGATGTTCGGTCTGTTAATCTGCCGTGGATCATTCTCTGTTCCATAATGAAGACAAACAACATTGCCAAGTGCACAGACAATGTGGGCAAATTACCAAGCCCTGGAAAGAAAAATCCGAGTCAGCAAAAAGCACCAGCGATGCCAAGTTGCAGCCTCTGGGAATGGGCTTGATCACATTCCTAATGTGGAAGCTCTAGTCACATTTATGAATTCAGCTATTCATATGATTGTGATTGACGGCAGCGGGTGCCTTTTCATGTCCATGAGACTGGCCGAAGGAGACATGGAAGAAAATGTCCCCCTCACTTCTCCCCTTTCAGGCTGGAGTGGGTGGTCGCTGTCCATGGTGCTGAACCTCCTTCCTCTCCTCCCTGGTGTCTTTGTTTTTAATGCAGCTGATGCCGTGTTCTGGTGAATTCGCACACACATGGAGACAAAATGTAAAGGAGACGAAAGACACTGTATTTCCATTAAGCCGTCTTTGATTTTGCTGTCAAATGAATGATGGAGTTGCCGTGACGTCCTCTGATGTGAATTCTTAGGGCGAGATCAGACTTCCACGGCATGTAAAATGAAACGTCAAAACCGATGGTGAACATTTCGAGGTCGGGCACAGCGATGTGTCGTGGTCGTGCTGCTGTCGCCATTCTCTACACCACCAGGCAAAAAGAGCCAACTGGTTGAGTCCATAGATGATAGATAGGGGCCCCACTTATAAAGGGGCATAAGTGCTTTGACCTCTACCTGGTGGCTGGTTTGACGTACTGGTGATGATTACTTTCTCCTCTATGTTAATGACAGATGAGATCGACTTGAGATCGGTCGAGTGTGTGTAACTGGACCTTGGTACTGTGGCTCCATCCCTCAATTGCAACCAAACCATGTTGATATCCAGGATACTCAAGATTTGATTTATGGATAGTGGCAAGTTGAAAGACATTATCCATTTTTTTATTTACAATCTATAATTTATACTCATTACAACTTGAATGGGTTCACCACCAGTGATTATTTGTGCGGTTGGAGCAGTGGAAGTCAATATTGGGAAAGTGGATACAGTGGCATGTTGCAGTACGGGAGTATTAGCTGTAAGATTTGGCTCCATGTTTACATTAGTTTTATTGTTGAGTCAAAACAATGTTTAAACATGGACTCGCTATAAAGTTCCCCCAATTACCTACTTTAATATTTATTTTTGCTGATTTTCACACTACATGCAGTGAAGACACTTTATTGTGTGCCACTAATGAGAACGTGGGTTCTTGAATCAGCAGCCAGTAGTGCATGGCAAATTGGAGCCATATCAGCGGCTCACAGACAGTACAACATGCAAAGTTTTGCTTTGGAGGCAGTCACTCATTCTCACACACAGAGACAGAGACAGAGAGAGAGAGAAACAATGAATCTGTTGAGAGAAAAACAACAAGCAACTATTTTGATCTTTTTTTTTTCATCATCTTTAAGCAAAACCTTCTGAATATGATCTATAAGCTCTGTAACAGACATTCAAAGATGCTTGGATTCATTTTGGATTCCATCCTTTTTGACCCCACATATCATTTAGCCAATGCTTTTATCGGCTTGCAGTAAGGGAGGAGAAAGGCGACTGGTAAAATCATTCTTGGGCTTAATTTATCCGCAGACAGTTTTCCTAATAAACAGGTTGGATGCACTTTATGCTTTATGAGTTATAAAGACATATTACACATCATGATGCAGGAGCTTATTTTAGACACGAGCAGAGCTGCAGTTTACCATCTTTTAGTTCTTTATTCCGTTTAGTCTTTGTCGTTTCATATGCTCTTTTGTTCCTGCTAGTGTTTCAAGGATGGGTCATAAAACCTTTACTTCACAGAAACTTATCAAATTCAGATTTTAGGTCATTGTCTCACGAGTCAAATTTGTGGCATCAAGTTGAGTTCAGAGGCCTTTTACGTTGCATGTGCCATGTTTCATGCCAAGCAGGTAAAAGCGTTTCAGTGCAGATCGTAATCTGTGATGTTTTATGTCCCTCACCAGCATTTTGGCTTTAAACAGTTTCCAAAACTCTGTGTTGATGCTTTCTACTTGATGTTGGTCCTTTTCATGTCGTAGTTATTGAAGCTAACGGCAGGACTCCAGGGTCCAAAGCAGAGCCCTTCCCTTTGGCCTCATGTCACAGTGATCACGATGAAAGATCTTTAGCAAAAGCATTGTTGTTTAGTTGGGTTAACCAACAGATTTCAATCTAAAGCACCTCCATATGTAGAATAACCGTCACAGCTGTGCTTGACTCAAACGGACGTGCTTTAGTAAACACGTGAATCAATCTAGAGTATATTGCACTGTCATTTAAATTCAGGTGCATGAACCGAGGACTGGGAACACAGAATCGAAGGCTAGAAACTTATTTTGATAATCAAGTGATAGTGTTTGGCCTTTATCACTGAAAATCGCGTCAGAGTCTGTGGGTCTGCAGTGTGAATATTGCTGCTTCTCATAAGTAATAATAACCTGCATATATTAAGGATTAAATACAAAATGTGATTTAAAATAATTATAATTTGAATTATTTTTCTCGTTTCCTAGATATCATATACAGGATAATATACTGATAATGAGGTTTTATGAACTGATTGTGACAATAATCATTATGGTTCGAGCCTTAGATCCACATGTTTCCTCTTGGTGAATACACACTGAGCATTACTCCCATGTTGTAGGACCTTAAAACGAATGTAACAGCAAAAAAACAACAAAAAAACAAAGTTATTCAGCAGATTTGAGCCAGAACCTCGTCTAAATATTAGAACATGATACAATTTAACGGTTTTATTGCAGAAAAGTTGATCGATAATGAACCTGAGTTGCTAAACTCCTCTGCGATGAGACGAAACTTAGACGGGGAAATGATTAAAATGTGAAAATGTTTGCAGAAATAAAAACTTTATTGTGCCATCATGCAAGGAGCAAGTGTGTAAAGGTGTGCTTGTGTCATTTACGATGCAGAACATCGGCTAGCGCGGAGTTCAGAGTGCACATTTCCTCGGTGCCATGTTTGAGAGGCTTGGCTTCATTCAGGCTCTGGAGGAAACTGGTTCGCCCGCCCGGCAGTCGGGGCGGAGGAGGGGGCACTCGGCGGTGAGCTCCAGGCGGTGCGTGTGTGAGCTGCAGACGGACACCGACTCGTCTCCTCGACGGCTTCTCGAAATACCTCCAACCGCCGCCGCGATGACCGCGCTCCTTCCGTAGCGGCCCTTCAGCGTCTCCTGGCCCGGGTGAGTTTTGACTTGTGCACCGTCTCGCCCCGTGGGGAAGAGCCGAGGCAGGGAGTGCGAGCTGTGGCCCAATACAAAGGCTTTCTTCGGCGGAGAAAATGCCGGGGCTGCAGCAGCCGGGAGGCCCGCTTGTGTCTTTCAAGTCACCGACTAGCCGCGGTTCTCCCCGCCGACGATTTCCCTCCTTCCCCCCGCTTTCTCGTGTAAAAACCGCCCTCGGGTTTCACTTTAGCACATCCGCGGGTATTTTATCCGAGTTTAGCGGCGTCGCGGAGCGAATTTAGCGGTGTTTCGACGACCGTGGCCGTCCACCAGAAACATGGTTGCTCTGCGGAGTCTCCTGACGCCTCACGCCGGGCAGCGCTGCAGTGAGTGCCGCTTGGCGGTTACGGGGACAGCCGGGGTTTGCCTGTAGCGACCAGGAAAACGTCCGGGAGGGGAGCAACTCGCAGCGGCGGTTATGTAACGGGTGGGGATGGTGCCCGCCGATGCCGGCAGGTCTGGACAAACTTTCTTTGCACACATGATGTGTCAAACAAAGTTGGCGTTCCACCGGGGCTCGGGTTTGGCTGCTACCCCTTTAGCCCGCTCGATGCGCCTTTTCGGCATTTTTCAGCGGGGCGTCTGCGGTGACCACATCCTGGTTCACGCTTCCCACCCCCCCCCCACCACCCCCCCCCGGCTCCAGCAGCCCGTGGACGATTCTGTTGTTGGGGACGAGTGGCTCGGTGTCCGGCTGCAGTCGGCGATTCTTTCTCCCAGCTGCCTGCACGCTGAGCCGGGGAGGGGGCGGGTGTGGATGCATCTCGAAGCACCGCAGCAGAGCGACGCCTCGCCCGGGTTCATGCCCGCCAGGGTGCTTGTTCGTCGGGTTGCCGCTCGGGGAATCACAGGCTAGTTTCACAGTCCTGCCGGGCTCAAGCTTTGACCTCTGTTCAGTGTGGGTCTGCACCATTTACAGATATGCAGTCTGGAAAACGCATTTAACTCATATAATAATGGCACGTCTTTGTATTTAAGAGCTAATCCTAATTTATGAGAACACAAAGTCGTGTCTAAAGTAGCCTGTATTTACTCAGATACAGTCATGAACCATGATGGTGTCAGTACAGATCATTTACTACATTGGGTTACAGTACTTATAAGTACTACTTACTGCATACATGCAAACTGCATGAGAGATGACCCAGCTGATATATTTTTGTGTCCATATTATTTGTGAGTTCTGTGGCCGGTTTAAGTCTTAGAGATGTTTGAGATGGGCTGAATTTGACTATAGGTTAATCTGATCGACAGTAAGGTCTGGAGGGGCTTTGAGATGATTAATAAGAGAGGGGGAACACACAGCAACCCGTAACATCAGTTCCTCCTCTGACACCAGCATCTTACCATCACTTGGAGGAAAAAGCCAAACACTGATTTGTGCAAACTATTGATCCAAACTGTTTCCCTGATGCCCATCAGACTCCATACATGTAGAATATTTGACTCTGAAATAGACTGAGAGGAATATGGGGAGCATTAGGCCTCTTTTAGTGGATTTCACTGAGCCCTTGGGCGAATAATACTTTATTTATCCGACATTATACGAAAGAAAACGTGTTCAAATAAATACTGCGATGGCCTTAAGCTTGGCTTATAACTGTACGGAAAACACATAAAATGTGTTTGAAATAAATATCTCAACCAGTACAAGAAAGCTTATACTTCTACTACTCACATTCAACATCACGGTCCAAATCAAACGCAGTTTTTGTGATCTATGCCGGCATAAAATGATTGTAACTCTGGAATCACAGCTTGAGGGAAGCTCTAATGCCGGACTACTAACTGGACAAATTGGACAACTGACCTGGGGTCACGGTTCACTGGCTCATTTTGTGACAATTACTTTGCAGTAATTATATTATCGCTCATTTGTTGCAGCATGCACCCTATTAAAATAAGATGAACTTACATAGGCCCCTGCATTTTAACACATCTCCAAATCTCTTCAGATACTTTTAAAAATAATACAAATTGATTAGGTTAATCAATGAAGAGTTCTGATGCACCTCAAAGCTCTCTCTGCTGTCTGTGTCTTGGCAGTGAAACAAAAGATATAACTATTGTGATATGTGTTTTTTTTTAAAGGAAAGGTCGATAGGGAAATGCCTTCAGTCATTTTTATTGAAAAAATCTCAAAGTTAATGAGATGTGCTTAGTATCCCAGTTAAATCAAACTGTCTTTGTATCACAACATAGTAGGTCACAAAATACTAGAGATACTTTTCATAGTGTAATAATTCTATTTCTTGTTTCTTAGGATAATAGACCTATTATGATTAACTTGAATACCTAGTGAAGTAATGATATCAGAGTGTACTTGTACTTGGTTCATTCATCTGCAATATATATTTATGAATCTGATTATTTTGAACGTAGTTTGACCTCCCTGGATCTGTTTGTGTTTTCTTCACAGCTTGAACAATGTGACTGGGATCGGAGGCAGCTGCACTCCAGTGGTCGAGGACCTCACCCTACTTCTCTAGAATGTACTTGATGAATGTACCACCTGTCGCAGTGACACAAACGGAATGGAGAACATGTGGCCCACCTGGAGGCTATAGCCTTCAGTGCTTCAATGACTCTGACCCTGAGCTGTCCACCAGAGGCACACCGATCTCAGACAAGGTCCAGATGATCATAGAGAGCCTCAGGAGCACCCAGTCCTCACTCGAGATGGGCGACGAGCTTGCGGGAAATGTGCTATCAGGACAAGGTGATCATTCCCAAGTCTGTAAGGTTGCAATGGGTTCTTATGTCAAATCCAAGATGAAAGGTCCCTCTGAAACGCAGCAGGCTGAGGCTTCCCCCCAAATTGACCATGAGAGCAGTGACTCTGACAGTGATGGTTCTGTGGACAGAGGGATTGAGGAGGCAATACTGGAATACCTGAAGGAAAAGGGTGACAACAAACGCAAAGCAGACCCATGTTCCGCGTTTCTCCAGGCCTCCAAAATTCAGAGGAAGAATGCAGCTAGTCCTGAGGTTCCTAAACAGAACTCTGACATCAATACATTTTTGTTTTCAAGCGGCCCGTATCCAAAAAGCTTCAGAGTCGAAACCCTGGCAGCACCTGCTGACGTACCTGTAAAAAAGTCTTTCAAAAACAAAGCCCCCCTTAACGACACTATCGCAAAGAAACTAGCTTTGGATAAAAGTACAATGACCAAAAGTTCAGCCTTCAAAGTAAAAGTGGAAGCGGACTCGAATGATTCCAGTAGTGACGATGGCATCGAAGAAGCCATTCAAAGGTACCAACTAGAGAAAAGGGAACAGCAGAGCAGAGGGGAAGGATTCAGTTTTCATGCAATCTCAGGAGAGTCTGACTCCACCAGCGATGATGGGATTGAAGAAGCTATCCGCTGTTACCAGCTTGAGCAGTTTAAGGAGAAGAGTGTCCTGAAACCATTCACACACAAAAATAATCCCTGTAGTAAGTCGTTTATACAGGGTGTCGGCAGTACAAGTATCGGAAGTATGACTAAACACAAGCTGAAGAAGAAGAAGAAGAAAACCAGAATAGAGAAGGAAGGGAAATCTGCATTTTCATCTTCTTTCGTATCCAAGAATTCCCTATCAGAGAGCCAGAAGGGTAATGGAAATGGTTTACTGTCATTCAAAGTGGAATGCTTTAAAGACCAGCCTACACCTGCTCCTCCAAAGGCCAACACAACTGCGGAGCTCATGTGTGCAGAGGCAATATTGGACATTTCGAAAACTGTTATTCCCGCAGTCTTCCATCACGGCGTTGAGCTCGGGAGCTGTGCCCCCGTTGAATTCCCCTCAAAGCCTTCACCTCTCGACGCTTGTCCGGATGAGGAAAGCGATGACAGCTCCATCGACAGTGAAGATGGGATTGAGCAAGAGATCAGAAAGTTTCTAGAGCAGAAGGCCCAGATTCACAAACTGCCGCCCGGCTCCGCTGCAACCCAAGAGCCTCTCAGTGTGAACGAACCAGAAAAAGCGAAAACAAAACAAGCTGCAACCCAGAAGAAACCTTCAAAAATGTCGTTGACGCAGAGAAAGAAACTCAAAGAGGAGAACGGTAGCAACCCCAACATGTCAGGTATTGACAAAAACATTGCAGTATCTTCACCTGATCACAGAAAGGATTCAAACCCATTGCCCCAAAAAATAGCTGGATTACATAAGACCGAACAAAGTGGAGATAAAAGCAGCTCGCTCGACAGTGACGAGGACCTTGACACTGCCATAAAGGACCTGCTCAAGACAAAAAAGAAGTCAAAGAAAAAGACAAGAGACTTGAAGCGGCAATCAAGGAAGTGCCTTAACGATGAAGAATCACTGCCAACAAATGCCTCCCAGACCAAAAAGTCCAAACCTGAGCCCGTTCCTAAGCGCAGTGCCGTGAAGAAAGTGCAAAAGATTAAAGATGACATGAAGGACACGGCTGGATCGGGCAAAAAGAACATTTCTCAACAGAACCCAACGGATCAAAGTAAAGAGCTCGAAGGGACATCGAAGGGGACTGAAGACTCCGTGTCGCTGCACAACGCTCACGCTCCTCTCGAGACAAAGGAAGACAGTACTTCAGTAGACAGCGACGACAGCATTGAGCTGGAGATCAGAAGATTTCTGGCTGAAAAGGCCAAAGTTTCAACTGCAGTGAAAAGTCAAGATGGAGACGTAGCAAGGAACGGTACTGTTGTGGCTTGTGGCCTACCTCGAGATGAAGATAGTAAAAAGGAAAGTCAGCTGGCTGAAATTCCAAGAAAAAGCATCATCATGCCTCTCTCTGGACAACCCCAGAGTAGCCCCCCATGCGATAGACAGTCTCTCACAACCCCACAGAGTTCGGTGCCATACATTTCACCTGCTGGTGCACAGTCACGTCTGTCCTCGGTCCGGTCCTGCAGCCCCGGCATTTTGGAGCCAGCAGACGGGGCAGGGGCTGCTAGGACCGAGCAAAGGAGGTCCAGCACAGGAGGAGGTGACGTCCAGGAGGTCGCCTCACAGATGGAGAGAGTTAAACCACTTCTGAGTCCCAGTGTAGCCCATTCTCGTTCTGAGTCTATCAAGTGGCGCCAGAGCCTGGGTCTCCCCATCACAGACACAAGGACCCTCAGCCGGCTACCATTCCATATCACCTCATCTAAAATCAGCAAGACGGCATCAGCAACTCTGCCGTATCCAAGCAGAGGCATCCACCTCAGTTCACAGACTCCGGCCTCTGCTTGCTCCTCCTCAAGGACCGGCGGAGGCCCCTTCTCCTGGACCGCAGAGAAGACCGCAAATACCACATACAGATCCCCGGTTTTGAACCTTTTGTCCTCCCCCAGGCCAAGGTTGTCCTTTACGCAGAGCCAGGCCCCTGGCCACAGCTCACCTTTCCCCATAGAGGGAGAGACGCAGAGCATGGTGCACATGCCTAAGGACAAGAGTGTGTTTGTCGAACTGGAATCGAACAGGACCAACCATGTCCAGGTTCGAAGCAGGGAAAGAAGCGAGGGAAAGGAGAAAGCAGATTTGCTAATTGAGAAAAAGAAAGAAGGCAAGAGCTTGAAGATAGCTGACAAAGATGTGCACCTAGAAAGAACAGAGGAAGAATTTGTAGATGAGGCAGAGTGTGAGTCAGTCGACAGGAGATATCCAGAGAAGAAGCAGGGCTTTTCCACATTGTAAGTATTTCCTTTGGTCACTATCTTCCACAGCATCATTATAGTTTTTTTTAATGTGTCCTGCAAAAAAAAAAAATGGTAGGTTCCAATCAAGCCCATTCATGTATACGCTCTAAGGGAATGTTTGTTATTACAATATAACTAAACAGGCATTTTTTAAGTGTTTTTACATTTATACAGCTATGTAACATAACAGCACCATTAAGGCAAATATTTGTGGCTTTAAGTTGATCCCTGTCACCGAGCCTTTGAAAAGCAATACACTGACTAAAGAGGCAGACTGCATGACTAGTGCTACAGTCCAAATTCACAATACTGAATACGGAAAATGTTACTGTCCTAAATACCTACGATGTTTTATGTAAAAAGAGGTACTCCAGAAAATATCCACTCGTAAAGATCCAGAAGTAAGACGGTATCTTTTGTTGCGCCTCACTGAAGTAACACAAATTATTAATTAGATAAATATGTGCAGTCATTTCATAATATGTCATATCTAAAAACAACTTAATGTGCAAAAGTTAAAAAGTCATAATCAGTCATGTTTTTGCTATTTAGTTGAATCAATCATCAATAGATCCTTTCTAACTTTTGTACATACAAAAAGTCACGCTTCACTGACCTTTGACCTGACCTGTCCCTTTCTCCAAGCAGCAGTGGAACAAGCTTATGTTGTTTAAAAAAAACTCAAATGAACAGGACATATTATCCATATTTGTTAGTAAGACACAGTGCCCATAATTATAAACAGGAAAAGCTCAGTAAGCCACTATAACAGTTTTGGACTCGATGACTCTACAACTCAAGTGTTCCATTCTCCACAGAACCCACATCATTACTTCTCTCTGTTTCACTCAACTTAATATTTAGTGTGTTGTTTTCTTGAATTTCCTATGTGAAAAAAGGCTATTTATTTTTGTTTATCAAAAAAAGTTACCGAACATGCTGTGCATTGCCAGGTTTTGTAAATATTTTGTAAGAAGTGTTTTTTTTTTTTTTTTTTTTTTTTTTTGAAGTGTTTTTTTTTTTTTTTTCATTTTCTCTTTCAAATGAAAAAAAAAAAACATTGCTGTGTCTTAAGTGCATCTGTGTAATAAAGAGTGTGATCCAAACATCTGTGGGCCTTCTCCATTAATAAAGTCTGATGCTTTGCAGCACTTTCCACTCAAAGATGGATGCTGCAATGAAGTACGATATAAGATTTTTACTGGGTCTGATGCTTGTCCTGCTCTGCCTTGCCCAGGTCTTTGTCCAGAGCCATTGACCCTGGCATCACCATCAGACCTTGCATAGCTCTCACCACAGAGGAGAGAAGCAGGATGTTCTGCAGGAGGTACACGGCTGAAAATTGCAACAAGGTAGAATAAAATAAACACTTGTTGTATCCTTTTTGTGCTGAAGCCAAAACGTCATCATGACTCACTGCAAATATTGAATGTTATTCACAACTGCAGGGGAAAGCCTCTCTTTTTAGTTTACCCATGCAGAATAGACAGCCTCTGCAGCACGTCAAAAGGAAGCTGCAGTTTGTTTCAGTGGACAGGTATGTGATTGTCTCTACAGCGAGTGATCACTGTCAAACAGAAAAACACAAATCATCTCAGTTCATTTCCATCTTTTTGCAGGAGAACTGAAGCAGCCGGTGAGCGCAGCGTGAAGGAATAAAAGTTAAAATCTGCAGTCAAAATATGCAATGTTCCATGTTACATGCAGATTGTTAGATAATTTTTTCTTCTTCAAGTGTTAATTGAAGATTTCATGGCAGTTATGCTGTTGCCGATGAATGGAATTTTTATATTCTTGGAATACGACATTTATCGTAATGCTTTTTGGTTTTTTTCATGGTTGCTTCCCTGTTTACAATGTTGTTGCTCAACATTCAATAGATCTTCCAAAATCTACAGAAAGATATGGAAAAGTTTTGAATCGACTGATTTGTTTATGAAGCAAATCGTAAAATAGTAAGTTCTACTATGCAGAGTTTCAGGATGTTTGTTCAGTGCTGTTTAATAAAACTCACAGTGGGTTGTCATTGGATTTAGATTTAATGGAATTCTCTTCACACTGCAGTCGTTTATAGAACTTCTGTAATGGGTCATCTTTGTTGCCACGCATGTTCTTGTGGAGTTGTTTCACATGGTTAACATTTATCTTTTACACCTCTGCAGTATTGAGTCATTGCTTTCAGTGGTTTTGAAGTTTTTCAATAAAGTTGTCTGGTTTGATTTGAATAATAATTTTGCATCTTGGGTATTGCAGTCCTTGCTGAGGAGATGTGAGGTAATATGTTAACAATTTCGATAAATAAACACTGTTAGATTAATATCTTATTGAATAATATCAGCACTGTGACGTAACAAAGTCTGTGGACGAACAACATTTTAACATTGATTTAATAGAGAAACATTGAAGGTCTAACTAAGAAAAGTAGGGACTACAAAATATATATTTATTGTTTTGAATTATTTATTGTATAACCCGCTAAATTATTTGAAACCAAATACAAACGGAGTGTTTATTGAAAAAATATTCCAAATCCACTCCCACACAGTAGGTGGCGCTGCTTCATTTTAACGCTGGCGGACTTCCTCCATGAACCGGAATGGTATAGAAGCGTTTCCTGACCTCCCGCTGTAGGTTACCTCTGCGAGCATGGCTGCCCGAACACTGACGAAAGGTAAAACTCCACATTTTGGTATCACCTGGTTGTTTGTTGTCGTAGCACACGTCATAGTATCTCCAGCCAGCACACACGGAGCTTCGTTTTGTCTTCAGTATTTTATCCGTTAGCATTTAGCAACTAACGTAAGGAGTAGCCGAGGAGCTAGCAGAGATGCTAGCTGTCAGCGTATCGGCGTTAACCTCGGATGTCTGTTATTTCCTGCTCAGGGCTGTTGGGGCTGCGGCTGCTGCGAGCTGTGACCCCCGGATCCTCGTGTGGGGGGCTTCAGTATTCTACTGCTACTTCCTCGAAACCCGTTCAACCTGCAAATGAAGATTATATGGGTGAGTTGACAAAGCTAGGACGTGTGTGTGTGTGTGTGTGTGTGTGTGTGTGTGTGTGTGTGTGTGTGTGTGTGTGTGTGTGTGTGTGTGTGTGTGTGAGAGAGAGTGAGAGAGAGTGAGAGAGAGAGAGAGAGTCCCTCCTTTTATTACATGGTTTACATCATGTAATGTCTCTGTGCAGAAAAGATCATGAACCTGCCTCTGGAGAAACCCGACTTCTTCCGGGTGGCCGAGCTGTTCTCCTGCAAAGACCTGTTCAACGCCAGAGTTCATCTCGGACACAAGAGTGGCTGCAGGCACAGGTTGGTTTGACATATCAAACTTCAATAGAAATACTCATACAAATTAAAATATCCTAAATAACATGAACATGAACATGAAACCTAACTCAACTCATATACACATCCTGATGCCTGAACCCCCTCATCCTTGCAGTAAATTAGTTACTATGAACTATAAACACCAGGCAGTTGGTCTCTCCCCTGTTTTCACCCTGTTCGTGTTTTAATTTCCCTTTAATTCTCCCCTCGAACATCTAGACTTATGGAGCCCTACCTCTATGGCTGCCGCTTGGACCAAGATATAATCGATCTTGATCAAACAATAGAACACCTTCAGCTAGCCCTGAACTTCACTGCCCACGTAGCGTACCGTGGCGGCATCGTACTGTTCGTCAGTCGCAGTCGCCAGTTCAGCCACCTGGTGGAGAGCACCGCTAAGGATTGCGGGGAATACGCGCACACACGGTACTGGCAGGGCGGCCTCCTCACCAACGCCCCCATCCAATATGGCCCAGGTGTACGCTTACCAGACCTCATCGTCTTCCTGTCCACCCTCAACAACGTGTTCCAGCAGCACGTGGGCATCAGAGACGCAGCGAAGATGAACATACCCACTGTGGGTGTGGTGGACTCGAACTGTAACCCCTGCCTCATCACGTACCCCGTCCCTGGGAATGACGACACGCCGGCGGCCATGGAGCTCTACTGTCGCTTATTCAAGATGACCATCAACCGCGCCAAAGACAAAAGGAAACAGATGGAGCTACTGTACAGCCTCTCTGCTTCGCCCACACAGAGTTCATGACATCATTTCTTCTACTATAAGAGACATTTAATAATTGTGTATTATTCAGTTAAGACGGGCTGCAGCTCCCATTCATCATCTATATTTAGAGAAGCACTGATGTTTGTATGTGGTCAAGTTGAATTAGCTACAGCTGTTGAAGCTATAGTTGTTTCCAGGACATCGGAATCTTGTCGCAACTCAAACTTTTCCCCCATACTAGGCACGTAAGAGATGAGCAATGAAGTTGTTGCAGTCAGTTTGATGTATGTTGCGCATCACTGTTGACATCTAAAATCAGACAGCACTTTGTGTTTCTGCCATATTCACACTCATGTGCTCTGGAACCTGACGTTATTAATTAAAACTTGTTCTAGCAAGCGTGAAATATGAGTTCTCTTCATGCTTATTAGCTCTCCAAGCAATGGTCATGGTAAATATTAGGCGATGCATGGAGTCATTTCAAACATTGTTCCATCTGCTGCAAGATTTCACAACTAACTGTCATAAATCCCTTAAATGAATAAATGGATATTGTGTATATATTGGATGCTGTTGCTCTTGAATGCAAAGCAGTGCTTTCATTTCACATCTTCTGGTCAATCATTTTCATCTTATTTATCAATAATTAGCTCCTGCCTTAATCATGTAGTCCAATATAATCTAGATTTAAATCATGTTTTTATTTTACTTATTTAACTTGATGTTCTGATACTCTTTAATAAAAAATATGCAGATTATAGGGCTATTTTATACTGGTGGTAGATTTAAAGGCTAAATTAAGTACCTAAAATGTGCCTCTCCTTTATCTGCTGCAATAATAAAATTATGTACACATTAAAAATCCAGTAAGTGGTGCAGACTAACTCTACTCAGAAGTACTTTGGCTCAGGTGCTGAGCCATAACACAACCCTTCTGTTCAAAATGATAAGCTGCTGCTATATAAAAAAGACATTTTAATTAATGTTAATTAAGGAATAATTTGGTTAGCAACTAGTTTAAGTTATTAAAACATGTTCAATTGGTGTTGTTGAGTAAGTCTTTCTGTAATTTTACCTGCAACAACATTGTTTGTGGACTTAAATACCATCAAAACAATAAGGGACTAAAATATTTAAATTAAAACTCAGTCGTATATCCAATAAGGCTATAACCTAAATTCTCAGGACACTCTGGACAATACAATAGAATAATTAAGCATGACCTGTTTTTTCTCATAATTAAAATCCATCAATGTTTATAACCGGGGGTAAATACAATATATTAAAGGTAGGGTGTGACACACGCACACACACACACACACACACACACACACAACAGATATATGTCGGCAGAATGAAAAAGCCTCCTCCCCTTTAAAGGCAGCAGCGGCGCAGTGGTGAGTCGCTGGGAAACTGAGGTTCGGACTCTGAGCCGCAGAAATGTCCTCTCACATTGAAGCGTAGCATCATTCACGGATTTTTTCCCCGATCTCAACCGAAGACGTTTCTCGACCCTTTTTGATTTCCTCCAGGCTGCAGGAAATCGGATCCCACACCACAAACTTGCTCCGTTTCAAGGACGCGATCATGATCAGTGTTCCCTCTCCTGCGAATGATTCAGGAGGGGAGAGACATGGATGAGGATACTGCGCTGCAGAGTTGAGACCCTGCCCGGGTGTTTGTGGGTGCAGGAGACATCATGGCTTCATAACCGCACGCGCATTTTGGTGGTTATTTGTTTTGCTGGTGTGGATCTGCTGCTGCTGCTGCTGGTGGTGGTGGTGGTGAGGAAGAGGAGGATGTGATCGCATCCTGTCTGCCTCCACACACACACACACACACGCTCATCATGCCCAGGACTGTGAGGAGACTGGTGCACTTGGTGCTGTTCTGCCCTCTGTCCAAAGGCCTGCAGGTACTGTCTGCGTGTGAGCGTCATGAGCATGTCACACATCGTGCTCGTCTCGCAACAGGGTCCAGTGCATGTGTCCAACCCTCTGTGTGCATGGGCAGATCGCCCCGGGTTCAGTTAGTGCCAGAGAAACACTGTGGAAACCTGAGTGACAGTAGTCGTTTGGCAAAAGAGCAAAAGCAAATCAAAGGAATCATCAAATAGATCAAATTATATTGAAAGCAAATGAATAAAACAGGAGCAGGTAAAATAAGCTGAGATCAAAAGCTGAAATTGTGCTACACTCATTCACTAAAATCTAAAAATTGTATTTAAATAACAAATATTGCACTAAAATGCAATTTCCATGTAACTTTATTTCATAAGTCCAGATGTTATTAAGAGTTTTGTCATGTTGGGCCTTTTAGATGGGCCAGTACATTTTTATTGTATTTTCATTTATTGATTAAATAGGGAATTCCCTGATATGCTTATATTCCAGCGTGGAGAATATGCATTGTAGTCCACAACGCTAGACAAAGTTATTAATCACCAGCATTTCAAACACAATGCAGTAATTGATAGAAGATAATCAATTAACCACTTTTGTTTCTTTCCCTCTGAAGAGTCGTCTTCCAGCCATCAAGGTGAAGTACCTTCTCCTGGCATGGCTGGGCATCCTGGTGGCCAGCTGGGTCATCTACATGCAGTACGCCTCTTACTCTGAACTCTGCCGCGGCCATGTCTGCCACATGGTCATCGTAAGTATTGACGTTATAAGTTATAATTCGTGGATTAAAACACCGTTCCTCACTGACGTTGCTTTGCAGTGTGACCACTACAGGAGGGGAATCATATCAGGCTCGTCCTGCAAAGCGCTGTGTGACCAGAGAACTCTGACCCTGCAGCACTGCATGTCCACGTCCTCCACACATCAGGTAAAATGGTTGCACGCACGCACACACACACGCACACACACACACGCACACACAACACTTTGGCTATTTTGCAAAATCATGATATGATGATTATCTTTTCTTTTCAGCAGCAAGCGTTTGTTATGCAACAGCCAGAAAGAACACAAGCGTCTTGTAGATTTCAGTTGTTAACACAGCATGTTTTTTTATGCTTTCAGAATAAAATCATGCAACATTTAGGCATTCATGTAATCATTATGGTATCACACACATTTTAAATCTAATGTAAAATATGCAAAATATGTCAGCCCCATCTGCTGGACAGTTTGAATCATTACACTTGATTTCTGACCCCAGAAAAACACACACACATCTTTCTGTGTATTTGGATATAATTTCCCTTTTCTGCTTATTTAAAAAAACCACACACCCTGGAGGTGTAATTTTCAAATGAACAAAGCCAGGTGGACATTCCATTAATGTTTGCATGTTCATATACTAGAATACAGACATGGTTTCTCGCATCCTCGTGTGCAGGTGTACAGTGGACTGTGGAAGGAGAAACCTGTCGTGATCAAGTGTGGTCTTGAGGATCCTGTGAAGATGGACGGAGCTCCGGACTCTGTGCTGCGGCAGGAGATGAGCTTGTTCGACAAACCCACTCGCGGAACCTCCATGGATGAATTCAAAGAGATGCTGCACAGTTACCTCAAGGTTTCTTTTGCTTTCAGCAATTACAAGCCCCCATCTTCTTTCATTAGAGCTAATTTCCAGTTAATTATGTCGAAATTAAATACATTCGTAAATAAGAATATTGCAAAGTAGTAACATTCAGTAACATCAGTGAACAATACTGAATGTCTGTATGTCTCATGAATTATGACATTTTATTAAGATATTATATAACTATAACAACTAGCATTATAGAAGATTGATTTACCAATCTGTGTCATCCCCTCCTTGCAGGTGAACATCGGTGATCAGTCGTCTCTGAGCACCTTGGTGGACAGGGTCATTGCTCTGGCTGACATCAACCAGGATGGCAAAGTGTCTCTGGCCGAGGCCAAATCGATCTGGGCCCTCCTCCAGATCAACGAGTTCCTCCTGATGATGGCGCTGCAGGAGAAGGAGCACACCCCAAAGCTGCTCGGCTTCTGCGGGGACTTGTATGTGACGGAGCGCGTGGGCCACAGCTCCCTCTACAGGCTGCAGGTGCCCCACTACCTGCAGGCCCTGGTCCCCGAGGCCCTGAGTTCGGGCCTGAACCACTGGCTCGCGCCGACGTGGCCCCGCCGAGCTCGCATCACCATTGGCCTGCTGGAGTTCGTGGAGGAGGTGTTCCACGGCTCCTACGGCAGTTTCCTGATCTGTGACGCCAGTCCACTGCACGTGGGCTACAACGCCAAATACGACTGCAAGATGGTCAACCTGCACAGCGTGGCCTCTGAGGCGGTCGTGAGGGGGTTTCTGAAGGGCCGGCGGTGCGAGACCAACGCAGACTGCACCTACGGCCGGGACTGCACGGCCACCTGCGACCGGCTGGTGAAGCAGTGCAACACCGAGGTCGTGCAGCCCAATCTCGCAAAAGTGTGCGTGCTGCTGCAGGACTTCCTGCTGTTCGGAGCGCCGTCAGACCTGCGCGGAGATCTGGAGAAGCAGCTGCGCACCTGCGTGACGCTGAGCGGCCTGGCGAGCCAGATGGAGGTGCACCACTCGCTTGTCCTCAACAACCTGAAGACTTTACTGTGGAAGAAAATCTCTAACACTCAGTACTCGTGAAAACAGGCTGAGATCATCCAGCCTGAACCTTGAATCACTTTCCCTTTGTCATTAAACTTTGCCAAATGTTCTCGAGGGGGGGGGTGTTTACTAGTGAATAATTTAATATATTTTCTCCCTTCATTGACTGTGAACAACAGGAAGCTGTGATCTAATGCGTGCACAGCACAGGCCTTAAGTTGCCTGGGCAAGTGCCCACGTGCATTCTTTGACTGAGCTGCCCCCTCCCCCCCGGAGAATACAAATGTTTTATTATTAGTGTAGGTGCAAGGGTATGAGTTGTCCCAATAGTTTCTAAAGTTTTTCAGTCACAAACAATTTTAAGAAATAATTTATTTTTAGAGTTTCAATATTGTGGTTTCCAGTCGGATAGATGAATGTGTTAGGCTACAGTTTTCTGTAAACAACTTTACTTTGGTGGGGATGTTGATGACTTTTTTCATGTTAAAGCAAAGGGTCCACAAAATGTCTTTGCACGTCCCTGGAATCCACAGTTTGACAGACCAGATGAAGCTGATTTCTATCTTTAAACCTCATTCGAGCCCCAGTCTGCTTTTGTTTTCCTGGTCATCGTTTCTAGAGGCACTTTCATCTATTTGGAAATCTCAGGGCAATGCCTTTAATTTTATTACCTGACTTGATAATTTGGGGTTTCATAGATACTGCCGAGTAGTAACAAAGTGTCTACGTGCCAGGGTGTGGTGGTTTTTGTACTGTAACTGTAAACATAAGTGGAATATTGGTGTTTCCTGTGTATAAATGAGAATGACGCTGTGGCAGAGGAAAGATTTGAACAATGCCAATACTGAAATGTCCCTGCTGGTGCTTGTGTGACAGTGATGCACATGTTGGAAATGGAAAAGGAACGATTAAACAGGTATGAACCTTTAATCCATGAATAAAGTTTAGGTGATACAAATGTTTCACACATGGTGATTGAGGAACTTTTAGTTCTGAACGCTGTATTGAGCTGATGTTCCCTTTTAATTTTCCAAAAACATTTTCAGTATGTTTGAAAGGGGAGGATGAGGTGAAGGGCTTTCAGCTGCAGCGTGCAACCTCTCCACCAGATGTCACTACATTCTACACAATGGGCCTTTAAGAAATTATTATATTTAATCAGAGCAACTTAATGTCATCCTGTTTGTTTATTGCTCCTGTCTCTTTTATCGCGTGATGATGCTGTTATATGCTTATGCATTGTGCCATGTATTTATTCGTATATGGATATGGACCTTGGATCGCCACTAAGAATTATTTATTCCACTCCCAGGAGTGGAATAAATCTAAATTTAGCTCAGCCAGAGTCTCTCTATTTATAACAAAGTCAACAAGGTCGGAGGCGGGAGTACCGAGGGGCCGTGAAGGCAGCATGTGCCGGGTTCAAAGCCCCTCATGGAGGCTGCTCTGCCTCCTGCTGCTTAGCAACACACCGGGATCATAATACAGGGGGCTGACATCTGAACCACGGGCAGCACCGCAACCGGCAGGTACAGTGGATCGAAGGATAGCAGCGGAACCATATGTTCGCCGGGAGAAGTTTGTCGGGCTCTCGTCGGGCGGAGCTCCGCAGCCAGCGTCAGTGGTTTAGCATTAGCGGCTAAAGTCAGCGGCAGCAGCTGGTGGGAGGCACTTGTTACTGGAGGAGGCTCCTCGCATCGTTGGTAGCTAGCGCTAGCTCCTTAGTCTGGGCTGCCAGCCGGCGTCTCGCTAACTGTGTGGGCACACCCCGACTCTGAATGACCCGCTCTCGCCATCCCCGGTTAGCATTTTGACGCTAGAAATGCGCACCACGTCGTCTCAGATCAGCGTCAGCCGGCCGGAGGTGGATTGCAGCACTCTGGCGGTGCCGCCGTGCCCCGTCCAGCCTCTCGCACGATGAGTGACCATTATGCCAAAGTCAAGGTTCAGCTCGAGCAGATGAAAACACTGGGCCAGGACGCTGGGAGCCAGGACGCGGACCCCGAGGAGCAGCTGCAGGCGTCCTCCCCCGCTGCCTCCGTCTCCCCGGACCCCTCCAGCATTATCAGCACCTCCACCGGCTCCAAGCCCAGAGGCAAAGGTCGCACCAAGCAGGGGAGGGATGCCAAGAACGCCAGTGGCAAACACGCCCCAGATGTGCCCTCGCACGGGCCTTTCGCCTCTGCCCCTGTGGGGAAGAACCTGAACAGGCTGGAGCATGACCCGAGCCTTCACATCAAGGGCACTGGGAAGATCCTGCAGGGCAAGTCAGAGACTAATGGGAACTGTGTGGCCAACCACGCTTCCAGGAACATCCAAGAGAGCCGCCGTGACGAGGGACTCAAGCCGGCGAGGAGGAGAAGACCAGTGACCGTGGACACGTCCAAAGCCAAGACCTCTCTGGAGGCACTGAAGATCAGCATCAAGCAGCTGAAGTGGAAAGAGGTGTGCTTGTGTTGCTGTCTGTCTTTCATCCAGTGTCTCACAGGTGCGCCCACAGCAGACTCTGAACCCACTCAGAGCATTCAGCTTGCGGGTATTGAGCATCCATTAAAACCCTTTGCTTCAGTTGTGCTCCATTAAGAACAACACGTTTGCAATTTATTCCTCAGGCTGAAAACAGCGAGCGCCTCCATTATGGAGTTTTAATGACAGCGCCAGCCACTGAGGGCTCACATTTCAATGAAAGCCTGCGCATGAATGGTTCCCAATGGCGTGATCTCTGCTTCGTGGCCTTCAGAGAGTGAATAGCAATAACTAGGACATGCTACACATGGGACGTGAACATAAGCTTCACGTCAGGAGGCCATACTCTCCTAAAGTCTTCAGGCTGTCCACACAGGACAAATATTCAGTGTTCATCACGTGTTCCATGTTCCTGTGGCTTCAGATCGGAGTGCAAATCAATCAAATTAAATATGGGACAAAGTGTAACGACTGCTTTGTCTTACACCTTAGTTGTTCTGCATCAGGAACTCTAAGCATGGCAGTATGACAGAATGATAATCAAACCTTTTTTTTTTTCCTTGCCACTTTATCACAGCAGCTCAGAGCAGGGAATTTTGTCTTTAGCTGATCACATTCCCGAAAGTCAAAAGACCATCACGACTACTGATACTGCAGCTTATTGAAAGTGTTTTAAGACGTGTGCCATCACTGTTTATGCTGACATGGACATTAAGCGTGTTAAAGTAATCAAAAAAAAAAAAACCTCCTGTCGAATACAGATTTGCAGCATGAGTATTTGTTGTCATTTCTTTTCATTCAAGTTTGTTTTGAATAAGTTTATAAATAGGAAAACATGGCACGTTATTCTTCAGATGGCATTACAAAACAAAAAAGCCTGGATGCTGGCTGCGGATGAAAGTTATTCCAAAAGAGAAGCGACAAGTTTAAAAGATGTATGAGAGGGCTAATTGATCCAGTTCTCCTTGCTCTGCGCCACAAACGCCATCTGGTGAGTGTGAGCGTGATGCAACCGATACCCTCATTTCAGCCATTATCAACACAGTCTCCATTATGCATGAGAAGTAAAGACACAACGTGACGAGACGGCTGAAGTTAAGACTCTGCTTGCCGCCCATCACTGTGCAGTTAAACCCTTCCAGGTCTGGTGATGGAAACATGAGACAGAAGGACTCTACGCTAGCCTGCTTTGTCCACACGATCCCTCCGTCAAAATCATGGATGCTATAGATCCTGTATCACTGTCCCTGTCAACATCTTTGAAGGGGCAGAAACTCAAATGTCCTTGCTCTGTTTTATGGATCAGTCATGAAATAGACCTTCACTGATGCAGTTATTGAGGGCGTTCTTCTGACTGCTTTCGTAGTACAATTCAGTTTTAAGGTCACTTTATACCCAAATTCTGGCCTGAGAGGCAGCTGTCAACCGACTTTCAGCATATGGCATCTCCTTAAACGGTGGGAAATGATTAGCCTTAAGCTCCTCTAATCCAATAGACTTATAGTCCGCTTTGAGGCAGAGAGAGAGAGAGAGAGAGAGAGGGAGTGAGTGAGTGCCAGAGGGTTCAGAAAATTAGACTAATAACCGTGCATTTAATCACAGGCATGGTATTATTTATGAGATGAAGCTGACATTTTCAATAAAAGGGCAATAGATTTTAAAAAGCCGGTGGTACCTCTTCGAAGGAGGCGTCCTTTGTGGCATGTTTGGGGAATAGATGGGTCGATACTTTATTCATCCCCATGGGGAAATCCATGATAGAATAGCAGGGAGAATGAATCCAAAGGCCTTTCATATTGCTGCTGTTTGCTATAGAGGCTACTGTAAGTGCAGTACTTCAGTAAGAAAAGCATGTCCATTCTCAAAGGTTCTTGACCCTGGCGTGTTGAATCCGTGGTTGGAGTTTGGACGTGCTCCTGTCCCTCTGTCGGCCGGATCCCTTAGAAGCGATCTGATTAACTTGACCTCCTTCGCTGATGTAATTAGATGGTTACACGCTGGCATCGCTCTGCTAGTATTTATAGCAGCCCTGGCCGTCAAGCAGGGCTTCCCCGTTTCACACGCTCACATGTTATCTATGGGATGCCATTCTTTAGCTGGACAGTGTGGCGGTGTCGTATCAGGACAGAAGGGCCGATGCGTCCAACTTGATGCAGGGTTGTGATAATATTGAGTTAAAGATAGACGCGTGAGGTAATACTTTCCAGCTCAGTGTTGATCGTGCATGGAAGATGTACTGTTGAGCTCAAACTTACGACAGTGATTCTTCCTGTTTGTTAAAAAGCTGAGAACGTATTAATGGGTTTCACCACAGGTGGAAAACGTCCAGGAACAGTCGATTAGACTCAGAGTTTCAATCGATAAATATTGATTGTGCGTTGAAGTGAGATTAGAAAAGGAGAAGCTGTCTTCATAGTAATTCATGTACTAGCCAGGGGTCCAAACACTTCCGGAACTCTTTGTATAGTACACGTTTGTCCACAAAACCATTCAAAGCCTGATTCTTTCACAGTGTGAGTGCTGGTCTTAACAACGTGAAGTTTGGGCTGTGGGCAGGAGTAGTGATATCCAAGCTGTGCCTTGTGCCAGTAGGATTTCTGAGCTCTCTTAATCCTTTTACAGTATCACTTCTCTCCTTCTTTCCCAGCTCATCACAACAGAACACGCACTACCTCCCTTCATTAGGCAAGATTATCCCCACTCTGGGGTCACCAGCAGGACGAGCCCCCTCCCTATATCCTGAGTAATTACCAAAGATTATGCCTGCACTGTTATTTACAGATGGAAAAGAATTGTGTCTTTCTCAATGAGCTGTTTTTGCAGATTTTATTTCCTCTTGACAGCTTTTTTTTTCCTCTCCTCAGTTTCCTCTGGGACGGCGGGCGGCCTGCGATATCTACTGGCATGGCGTCTCCTTCCACGAGAATGAAAATATTGTCTCAGGGCAGGTGAACAAGTTTCCAGGTACCATTTCACACGGCGTCACTCTGTCCCGCAACTTCCTGTTCACGTGAAGCACGAGATGACTCGATTCCAGCTTGCACTACTTCGTGTGTACTCAGTATTCAGCTATCACAACAAGAGGGATTGAGCTAAAGCCCCGCTGATCCTCCCTGCAGCAGGGCTAACCTTTTTGTGCCATGATAATAATTATTACTTTAGAGCCTCCAGTGATTAGTGTGTATCATCCCTCTTTACATGGAGTTACATCAAGGTCTGTCTGTCTGACGGAGACAAAGTGGTTTATCGATTGATCCTTCTCTAAATGTCCAAGTGAGTTTTACTTTTCATCCCAGGAATGATTGAGATGCTGAGGAAGATCAACCTGAGTCGGGCTATGAGGACGGTGCAGGAGCTGTTCCCAGACGAGTACGACTTCTATCCCCGCTCCTGGATCCTGCCTGAGGAGTACCAGCAGTTCGTCACACAGGTACGGTCGTGCAACATTCCCGAGTTTGGATCAATTATCTGTGTAGTCTGAGAAGAACTGAGCAGCCATAGAGGGCCACAAAAGTTTTCATGAATTGCATTTTAACTTCCATTCTGAGTGACCGCTGGTCAATCCTGAGTTCCGCCCATAACCCACTTCAGTGCATCTTCCCTGTGTCCTGAGATCCGATCACTTGAACCACTTTCAGCGGAGTCTCGGACACATTCTTTCTATTGTGTTAATGTAAATGAGCCCTGGGCCTCAAACCAAGCACCAGCCTCTCAGCTGACATCTCTGACCTGCTTCAGCTTTCCTCTGAATCAAATGTATTTTTACGCTTTTCAATGACAGCATTTGTCTGTGGCCACTTACCACCACAGAGTGACTCCTACTCATAAATCATCCTTCCAGGCTCTCCTCTCTTTCCCTACCTCTCACCGATGCTGACTCACGTTGACACAAACACACTGCACAGCTTCACAACAACTGGAGCTGAAACAATGTGTGTGCGTTCAAAGACCGAGCAGGGAAATTAGGTCCAGGATGTTCAGGAGGTCTGATGATTACAGGTCTGCACCAAAAGAGACACTAAACGTCTTTTCTACTTAAATTCACTCAATTAAATGTTGTCAGTTTGTCAAGAAAAATGTAACCTTTGTGTGATGAAAGTACAGCAATAAAATAGCCGGAACATATTAAACAATTCATTAAAAGTAAATAACACACTTAATGCAAACGTGCTATACAAAATGAGTGAAGCATTGATTTGTCATATTCAGCAAGTTTAGTTCCTGTCTAATCCTTTGCTGTGGCTATCCACCATGCTGCAGTGCCTGAGTGGCGTTCCACATAGTATGGCCTGTTTAATTCCCTGTTGTCACTCCACTGCTCACTTTCCTTGAGGGGAAACAGCCGACTGTAACACATTCACGCGTGTACTACCCTTCACAGAAATCTGGCACTCCTTAACACATGGCTGAGTCGAAATGAATTGTCGTGTGACGGAAACACAGTGAGGGAGTGTCGACACTGAAGAGGGAGGGAGAGCAGTGAGGAGAATCCGGGGAAGAATGAGCTCCTCTCTCCTTCTCTTTCCTGCTTTTTTTTGCCTGGTTGACTGCCATGGTCAAGCAAGTCAGACACAGTTAGCAAGTGTGCCACTCAGCTCGCAAGCGAAGCGACACTGAAAGATTTATCCAGTATCCATGTCTGTGTGTTTGGAGAAAATGTTTAAAACAAGGAATGAGGCAAAGAAAAAGATGTCTGCCAGCTGGTGGCATTCAATTCATGTGATCTCTACATCAGGCTCATTTGTATTCAGAGCTAATTACAGAAATATAGTACTTTCATAAATGCATGTAAAATATTAAATTTAAACAACGAGTATTAGTTTGCTATATTGAATTCAGTTATTTAAAATTATATCAAACTTTTTAGTTTGAATTGATAAATGAGTTTCAAATTGCAGCTACGTGGAATGTCCAGCAGGTGGCACCAACATATTACACAGTTGATTTTTTTTTTATTATTCTGTACGTCTGAAATCGACAACTTTGTCAAAGCTTAACTCAAAGAAATAACTAAGTGACACTTATCTGAAAATTATCTGATTAACCTGTGTGTAGTGTGTCACAGTGAGCCAAATAATCAGTTTAAGTTGTTTCTTTTAGAAACTGAGATGGGATTTATATTTTAGTTTTCACATTCAATAACTTTAAATTATGATTTTTAAAACTGCATATTAATCTGATGAAAATCTGATGCCAGACAAATATTTTTCACAGCACTGGGTCTCTCTTGGTCATCAAGTTTTGTTTATTTTCGTTGACTAGATTCGCATGGTGAAGGAGAACGATGCCACGGTGAATCCAACCTTCATCGTAAAGCCCGATGGCGGTTCGCAGGGGGACGGCATCTACCTCATCCGTGACCCCAGTGACCTGAAGCTCATGGTAGGGTCACAGGCCAAACAGGGCGTCGTCCAGGAGTACATCCAGAGGCCGCTCCTCATCGACAAGCTCAAGTTTGACATTCGCCTCTATGTGCTGATGAAGTCTCTGGAGCCGTTGGAGATCTACATTGCCAAGGAAGGCCTCACGCGTTTTTGCACCGAGCCCTACCAGGTATCCATGACAGTCAGGTGTCATCTGAAGGTGCACCGATGTGCTTCGGCCACACACAAAATCAATGTCCCTCTCATTTTGGTTGTGAAGGAACCAAGCCAGAAGAATCTGAGCCATGTCTTCATGCACCTGACAAACTACTCCCTCAACGTCCACAGCGGGAACTTTGTCCACTCAGACAGCCAGAGCACCGGCAGCAAGCGGACGCTCTCCAGCGTCCTCTACAGGCTCGCGGCCAAAGGCGTGGACATCAAGAAGGTGTGGTCGGACATCATCGCCCTCGTCATCAAAACCATCATCGCCGTGGTGCCTGAGCTGAAAGTCTATTATCAGGCTGATATACCACCGGGCAAACCTGGACCCACGTGCTTCCAGGTGAGTCACAGAAGTTTCTGTCATACTGCATGCTCCGAACAGCTGGGGAAAAACATAATGTATAACAGCATACAACGGCATAATGACATGCAGATCATTACAACTTAATATCACCTCTGATAACGTATTTTTTCAAATTTATTTATTTATTTTTTCATAAAAAACATTTGTTTGTGCATCAGATTTTAGGTTTTGACATCCTGCTGATGAAGAACCTGAAGCCAGTTTTATTAGAGGTCAACTCCAACCCCAGTATGAGGATCGAACATGAACAAGAGGTACGTCAGTATTTCCGTCACGGTGAAGTTAATATATTTTATTATGAGCAGCACTAAAAGAACAAACCTGTGTTTTCCAGGTGTCATCAGGAGTTTTTGAATATGTCCCCAGTCCTGTGGATGAAGAGGTCAAAGTGGGCGTGATCAGGGACACTCTGCGCCTTATGGATCCTGGCCAAAAGAAACCCTCAAGGTAAATACACACGCACACGCTGTTTGTGCACCACACAGAGGACAGTGGACATTGTCCCACCTCCCCCCACACACTCTTCGCCTCGCCTGCTGGTGAGTCCACTTAAGGACATGATACCTTACTCTGCCCAGCTCTGCGCCACTCAACAGCTCTCCATAAGCCTGTTAAATGGAAAAATTAAATTCCGCCGAGCCCTGGTGGAAATTCACACTGTACCGTGCAAGTCTGGGGGCTCAATCTCTCCTGCTGACTGGCCCTGTGTGGTGCCTGTCAGTAAATCCCCTCCACCATTGGAGGGTTGTGTTTTATTTCACCGCTTCCTCTCAATCTGTTTCCACTGTGACAAGAGGATTTACTGTTTCTGTTCCACCACCATCTCCATTTCTTGCCTATTGCTCTCTCACTGTTTCTCTGCTTCCTTCACTTCTTTCTCTCGTCCTCTGCACAATATCTTCGATATCGGGGTTTTGATCTGCTTTGTTCTGTAAGCGAGGGGGGGTATCGTCCCTGGGGATAATACCTACTATTATATTCATGACCAGTATCATATATTGATGTAATCCATCTATAATATGTTTAATCCTTACCTCTGCATTGCTGCATTTTCCCTCAGCTGGAATCAGCAGAATAGTCTTTTACAGTGTGTAATGATACCAAGGTTCAACCATTTCTTCTATCTCCATCCTTTCAGAGACCTCAAATTCTAAATGTTACATGTCCCTCGTCTTTTTTATGTCGACTTAAACTTTGGACCTGAATAAGTGAGTTCCTGAAAAGCTTTTATATCTGTGTCTGTACACGATGCAGTTTGAACACTGAGATAATAACAGATAAATTGTTATTTATTAGTGTATAAAAAACGTTTAACAAGCAGACTTATCAAACCTTCTCTGGCTTCACTGTCTCTGCCAGGAGTGTTTGATTTTCTTTTCCATCCTATGTGGAGAAATAAAAACATATTTTGAACTGCTTTATTGAAGTGAGGATTCCTATCAGTGTTGCATGGCCTGAAGGATAAACTCTCTCAGTGGTAACTGAACAAGAACATAATGTCATACATACCTTCATTTATGTCCCCGCTCCACCGTAGACGCACACCACACTTTGACCCTCCTCAAGCCAAATTCAATAGTGCGAAAAAACATCTTTTTAAAACATCTCACTGCGAGGCTCTCTGTAATCTACTCTCACACAATGTGCGAGGGTAAAGAAACAAGTTCAATGGTCCTTAATATATGACTCAGAGCCTCTATAAAAATGAAGCACCACTTACAGGGAGTACGAGGACAGCATGGTTTATGCTGCTCTGGCCATATTTTAAAAATGTATTTTTATATTTGTAGATGCTACAAAACTAAACATGGCGGAAGTGACAGGGAGGAATAAAGATTTTAAAGAGGGGGCCATTCTGGAGCAAAGACCAGCAGTAAAAACACATGCCGCTAAAGGACAGTAATACAGGGTAATACAGGGCGGTGGTGAAGGGTAGAAATCTGGAGTAAAGTTAAGCATGAAGTTGAAAACTACAGTCAGTGCTCGGTTTTTATGAATAATGATGTAACTGATCAGTAAAGTGTTGTAGCTGACACTGCGTCGTTGCAGACGAGTCTGTGCGTCCGTGGTTTCAGCACAGCGCACCATTTCAGATTTTGGCGCAGATATGCTGCAGGTGGCGCCGTTGAATACCAGCGCTGATGATATCGATCTAAACTTATATGTGTGATTCAATTCAACAGTGGTACCTTTCTGTGACATTGTCAGCACAGTGAGTCAGTGTCAATGCGAGGCTGTGGTTACAGGCACGCGTCCTGTCAGCTGTGCAGTCAGTGTCATGTGGTCGGGGCTGTGCTAATTATGTCCCAACTAGCTATGGCTAATGTTTATTAAATTAGTCCCAAGATTGGATATGCTCTGAAAAATGTAATAATTACCGCAATGACACGGGCCTTAAATAGGAGCTCATTAATCATTCACTTCCACAGTGTGTTTGCATGGGCAGCGTCCACATGTTTGCTTGATGGATACGTTCTATTTCTTTGACTTTTATCCATTTAAAATGGAGCCATATGTGGAAAACGTGTCTCTGTATGTGGAATGGCAAAAAACTCTCTAACATCTAATCTCCACATTTGGTGCCAGCATGTGCGAATATTAGATTAATGACCAATGAGAGGAAATGAGCTTATTAAGGGAAATAAGTGATGGAGATGAGAGCTGGGTGAATATTTCTGTTCAGTGTTTTGGTCAATTGGTATTTGAAGAGTTTTGATGCCCTGTTATCATGACTAGAATCTCAGGGATGCCACTGGATCCTAACGTTTATTAAAATAGGTTCCAAACTGCCCTAAGCGTGAATACATTCATATTCCCTGCAGGTTTATTTTAATGGGGACGGACTTATTTTCTTTTTCCCCCCACCGCCGCAAACTTTCACAATTCTTAACGGACCGCTAACAAAGTGTCCCCGACAGCGGAACAGGAGGTTAAGTGTTTTGTTTGCAGCACAGATGGCGTACGTGTAAGTAAGTTCACCTGCGCCGTGGTCACTGACAGCTGCTCGGCAGCGGGATGGATGGGACTCGGTCGATCAGAACGTGGAGGTTCAGACCGAATCCAACCTTGTATGAATTTGACCCAACAAAATGAAGTAAAAGAATAATGATGAGAACTGACCAGGCACACAATACAGAGGTACTGTTTGACGGAGGGGCAGGGAGTATAAGAAAGTAAATGTAAAATGAGGAGAGTGCGTAGATCAGTGTCGAACTTCTTGCATGTTATAGGTCAGAACATTAGGTACATGTTGATGCGTTTGCAAACATTAACGTAAAGTACATCATCTGCATAGAAAGGTAAACCTTTTTCAGATTCTTGCTGCGGGTTTTCAATTTCTAAAACATTTATCAGAGACATTTTTTCTTGTTGTATGAGTCATGCTGGTGGGGGAAAAAAAAAGTACATTTCTGAAAATGGAGATAAGTGCACAGGCACTTTCATTTCTTTTCAATGACACATCTGGCACCGTTTAGAGCTGAATTGCGCCGCGGCTCTGAAGATTTACTCACCTCCAGCCCAGAAATAGCATTTACGCCGGTTAATGACAGCTGAATTAGGCGCAGCCCTCCTCGGCTACCGTTTGACAGCGGCACCTCTGAATGTGTTTTTAATAACCTGCCATTTCTCACCTTTTACCCTCTCGCTTTGCCTCCGTCAGTCTCTCCTCTCCGTCTGCAGGGGAGCGCTCGTCGACATTCCCCTCACTGTCTGTCTGGCTGTCAGCGTCTGTCCGAGACGTGGCTGTTTTTAGCCAGGTCCGTCCTGTCTAAATAGATGTGGGCGGTGTCCTTCTGCCTGCAGAGGGATGATTGATTTTATTAAACATTCAGCAGTGCTCTCTGAGTGCCATTCACACTGCTTACTAATTCATGGGCAGGGAGAGTGCCTCATAATCGTCAGCAGCATTGTATGCCCTTGATCGGAAATTACCTTTGTTCCTCTCACTTGCTGGCGTATCTTCATAATCACGTGTTGATCATGGGAGTCGTCGTAAAAGGCCGCTGATGTTTTCCGCTGAATCCTCTTGGTGGTCACTGCGACTTTGTAAAGAAGATAAAGGTGTAATTAGTTAGCGCTGCAGAGGAGGCGGAGGGAGATGTCAGGCGAGGACAGTGTGTGTACACCGGCGGGGCCCTGAGGGCACAAACACACACACAGTGTGGCTGCTGTTCATTTTCTATAAAAGATGGGACATGGTACCTGACCCATAGACTAGAGCGAATGATCGTGGTGTGGAGCGTCTGTCTCAGTCTGGACCAATCCTGTGGCAGTGTCAGCTGCCAGTCATGATGTTGCAGCCCTTTTTTACAGCATCAAATAACGTACATCAGTGCTAGGAACTTCTTACAATGACAGAAACCCTCTTTGGGAAATTCTTAAAATAAAACTACCTTGACCTATGTCATCCATCTTTTATTTTTGCCAGGGTAAAAATATGAATCAAAGTAAAACACCAAAATCAGAAGGTGACAAACTCAGATATATTCTTCACTATGATTAAATAAAAATAATAATTTGACAATGTTAGATCCAAAGAGTTGGACAAAACAGCATTTCGGTGTGATAAACTTTTAAAACTAGGGACTTATACGCTGAAGAAAGAACTGCAGTCATCCAAATCATCAGGCTGCACTGTCACAAAAACATGGGCTCTCAGATATGTGGTCCCAAACCTGCAGCCTCTGGCTTTGCAGGAACATTATGTAGAACAAACTCTGTTTAATTTCCTTTCTCTTCTCTTTCTGACCTCTGAGGCTCCCATGAATTAAATCCGTGGTCGATAGACTTCTTTTGGACAAATTAAGTAACTAACGTAAGTGCTTTTGTGCGTTTTTCTCCCTCATTCCGGGCTTTAAATCTGATGTCTTTAAGATCTCAATTTGTCCACCATCAGTCACTGCACTGGAATTGGCAATATGGCTCTTAACCTCAGGCTTACGTTGACTAATGCCCTGCACGGACTAAAACAACTGCAAGATATCCACTGTGGCTTTTTCAAACAGCTTCATCAGCTGGCTGTGCAGAGCCACAGAAGTCACCTTCCTCTCTGGGCTTCGCTTGACTTTATTCAATAAATACTTAATAAAGATTTCTCAATATCAGATACTAAACTTCTACCACCAGTCCGGACAGTGATGCAGGTAAACGCTGAGGACATAAGCTCTGCCAGTGAAGAGACGTGTGTGTGCAGCGGCTGGGAGACAAAGGAAGATAAAGGAGTCAAAGGAGAGTCATTTGTCCTTCATGCTATATTATTTCCCCCTCTTCCACTGCCAAGTCTGGCAGTAAGTGCAGACTTAAGTGAAATGTTGGGTGCATTTATCTACCGCCGGTGCCTGGCAGTTGGTTACAAAGCCGACAGAAGCGCTCTGAGGTGGCCTCGTGCTCTTTTGCTGCTGTCCTGCGGGGCCTGCAGGCAGTTTCTCAGCCCTGGACAGCTCACTAGTACACGTAGTGATTTGCCCCTGTATGCCACAGCTACTTCCCGATTCATAAAAAAAAAAGGTCAGTCTGTAATGTAATACAACATCATGCCTTTAATTTTTGTTCTGCAGCAAAAGTTCCCAACCGAGGGCTGGAGGCTTCGAGCACAAGGAGGAGATTCCCATGGAGGCGGAGACGCAAGACAAGAGCTCGGAGGAGGGGGCGCTGCCCTCGCTGTGTCTGAAGCAGGTCTACCCCAAGTACACCAAACAGTTCAACTACCTGCGGCTGGTGGAGCGGATTGCATCTCTGTTCATACGCTTCCTCGGAGTCAAGGGAAACATGCGCCTGGGCCCCACGGCCTTCCGAACCTTCATCAGGTACAAATGGCATTCATTTCACCAAACCATCATCGCACTCCTGCCAGTTGTTTGTCTTCACTGGAATCTTAAAAATCAGTTCAATCTCCAAACAGCTAATATGTAAATGTAAATATGTAAAATGTCGACAGTGTACTACATTTTTTTTTAATATTCACATACTAAGTACATTTTATGTAATAGAGCTGAAATGTCACGTGATATCATAAAAGTAGAAATGATGTCGAATCAGATGACTGCTGACAGAATCATCTGTGATTTAAGAACTAAACAAATAACTTTTTATATTTGTCTTTGATCAGTTGACACATTTAACAGCAATGATATTTGATGGAGAACCTGTGTTCATACAGGTATTGTGTATATCTTATTGTGTCCCCTTGACTTTCATGCTGATAGAACTCTTGATATGATTATCTGTATTCATGCGTGACCCTCACTGTTACTCATGTCGATATACATCAATACATATGCTTCTGCGCTCGAAGCTTAACTGCGTTAATGGTGAGAAGTGTGTGGCTGGTGTCGGTCAAATTATAAATGTGAGGACATGCGTGGGACATCACGTGTTTTCTGGTTGCTTCAGGACCTGCAAACTGAGCAGCAGTAACTTCACCATGGCTTCGGCGGACATCTTCTACATAGACATCACACGGCGTTGGTCAGGAGCAGCGACGGATGCCAGAGAAGCAGGTGACACGCGTGCACACACGCACACACACACACACACACATGCACGCGCACACAGAGCAGCATGCAGAGGACAGAGAGCCGAGTATCCTTGAGACTCGGAGCAAATAACGTGCTCGGAGATAATTGCTTGTCATTCTTTGTCAGTTTCCCTCCGACACCGTGCTCCCATAATTGAAATGAGCCGAGATCACAATGTGACAGCAAAGAGACCATCACACATGAATTATTCAGACCCTGCACCTCACGAGGAATGTTTGTGAGGCGGAGCGGTTGGATGGAGATCACGTGGCCCGGGATGGAAGGGGCCCTTACAGACGAGCTTGTGGGCTGAATTGAGAATGAGCTCATACGTATTCAGAGAGATTGAAGTCGGGGTCTGTTAGTTCTGTGGAAGATGTGTTCGGGAACTCAGAGGAGGCAGCAAACTTTTAAATGAATCAAATGACCAAATGTTGTCCTAGTGTTTTGATTAGCAGGACAATGTTTTATAAGGACACATGGAGGAACTTATTTAAATGCTTTCTTGTGCCCAGCTCTTTATTATCTAAACCAGTACAGGGGGAAATATATCTGATGAGTTTATGAAAATAAAATCTAAATATTACATGGAAAAAGTCATGCATTTAACAGAGTACAGTCGTAATATGACACTATCGTAGGTTTAAGGATTTACAAGCTATTGTGTCCTCTCTGCAGAGAGCCACAGGCATGGAGAAAGTTGCCTGTTTTGTGGAGGCAGAAATGTTTGGTACTGGCTGTCGCTGGTTCCATCTGCTTTTCACAGGGTTCCGAACAAATTTTTGATTTACGTGATATTTTGACTATTCTTATAACGTTCAAGCTTTTACCTCTTGTTAAATGAATACTTTAATCTTCCATTATGCTTGTCAATGTTTCCTAGTTTTTATGTTTGTATTTCATCTTTTTTCCTCAAAGTCTCGGATATATTTTCCCCTTTAATATCATTATTATTTCTCTGAACTCAGCACCTGCTCTTCTCTTCCCACCTTGACCTCGGCCCTAAGGCCAGTTGTGAACACGACAAAGTTCACATCTTTAATCCTTGGAGCAGCAGCTCAGTGGTTTAATGAGCTGGGAGCAGAACCCTGGGAGCTGTCTTCTCCTCTCCAGGGCACAAACACACAGTTTTTTAAAATAAATATTTTAATGTTGTATTATTAATTCATAATGATGAATCATTTAGTAATCAAATGCTAAAGGGGACCTTTTATGCCTCCCTCATGTCATAGACAACAGTACATCTGCTACAGTGTCATGTTCTTATTAAATGAGACCAAGGAGGACACATTGAAGGAGCATATGCAGAAAGAAATCTGAGCAAGATGTTCGGCCAATCAGAAACAGGCTTTTTAAGGTGGTCTCTTAAGGAGGCCTAGGGTAGTATTGTTACAGTCAGCATGGTGAAACAGCTGTAAGCTCTAACTTCCTGCACCCTGTGTTCATTGATTTCTTTCCAACTGCCTCGAAACAAAGAGACCTGTTGTTTTTCCTCTTTGGTTATTTATACAGTTGTTCGATAGAGTCAGGGAACACTGCTTCGTCCTGTTTTCAGTCTTGAGGGGAAATCAGAAAGATGTTCTCTCCATCCCACTGGCTGTTTGTACTTTTAAACTGGTCTGACTTCTCTTTTGTGTAAAATCCTAGAAGTGGTGTCACTGACTGTCGTGGATGCGATCAGGAGAGATCCCACATTCTGTTTTTGAGCACATTTTCTTTATTTGTTTATTTCATTATCTCACCTGTTGCTTGTTTTTTTTTTCAAGGGATGGGCCTGCAGGCTTTTGTGGAAGCCTTTTTTTCACTGGCAGGTCGCAGGTTCAAATCCCTGGTGCCGAAGGAGCAGGTGCTGTCACTGCTGGAGCTGTGCGAGGCTCAGCTCGAGTCCCAGTCCGGCGGCGAGGACAGGCGCTCGGTAAGCTGCAGCCGAGCGCTGCCACGTGCCGTCAAGGCTCAGACGCTCGGCAACCCTCAGCTCGGCTCGCCGGCTCCGCTCCGGAGGGCGGCCAGCCAGGACTACCGGCTCCATCAAAGACTCAAGCCTCGCACACTCAGGGCCAACGTGGAGAACTGACGAGGGAGAGCTTCAGCTTGTCATCCATCTCCCAAACACCGCTTTTGGCCTTCTCCGCGGGAGCACGGAAATTAGGCATCCAACTGTCTTCAGCCGCTCCCGCAAGGGTGGCATGATGGGAGCCGGGGAAAAAAAAAAGACTTGCTTGACCCCTGCTGACTGACTTGCAGGAGGACTGTACTGAGCCTGATTGCTTTTTCCTCAGAAGGAGAGGATGTCTGCAGGGGCTTTGCTGTGGAAATAGAATGAGGGATGTAAGGAGGTCGGTGGGTTTCTGTCTCCCCTCCTGGTGAGATCGCATATGAAGAGCGGTCTGGCTGATTCTACGGGGCAGCTAGTCGCTCCCCTTCACTGGCCGAACACACACACTGCGAACAGGAAACAGGAAGAACACTAGATGCTCCACTTAAATAGATTTACACACTTCGGTAAATACATTGGTGTCAGGGAGTCTGTGGATTATCTTCTTAAATTTGCACAAAAAACTTTTAACTATTATATTTGCACAAATATGGATGAGTTTGAATAAGGTTGACTGAGTGTGTGTGTGTGTGTGTTAGCCCATTAGAGATGAGTTAAAATAATAAATATTAAAAGGGAAAAGGCTGCGTCGCCACTCATCCTGTGGAACCTCTGCAGCTATTCCAGACAGGCAGCCTCAGACCTTCACAGTTCCTTTTACTTTATCATTAGTTACTGCACAGAATTTAATCTTAAACTTTAATAACATTTTTTTTTTGCAATCTTGACACAGCTTGTCAAATGCGAGCGGTGGCTGTCAGTTACAGGACGCCAACCAGAGAGGGCGCTGATGCTTCAAATAATCAACACAACAGCTACAGGTCAAATATTAATGTTCAGCGTTTGTTCCTCAGATGATTCACTTGTCACATCCTGACTTATTTGTGCTGTGTTCCAAGACTGTAAATAAAGAGTGTGAGACAGCTTACCTCCCCCTCCCAGTTCAGAACTGAAGCCAAAATATCCAGGAAACGAGCGCTGCCATCTTGTGCAGTTGGAATCAGTCAGTCTGCTCAACCCATCATGAGTAAGAAATAAATGATTAAAACCAAACTAACAATAAGTATTGAAACCTTTCAACATTTCATTTGATGTGTCCTAACCTGGAGGAGGAGGCAGAGGCGAAGAGGAGGATTTGGGAAGCCGCCGTGTTGTCCATCTTTATTTAGAGTCACACAGAAGCAGCTGTTTAACTCCACTCTGTGTAACTGCAGCATATTAACATGCAGTAAGTTCAATAGGTCACTAAGAGTCGTGGATCATTATGAACGAAATGTATTGACTGCAAAACTAATCAATAAAGTTCATTTTGCTCTTTGAACTGAACTGAGGTCACGTTTCCCCTGCATGGATCTGTAAACTGTCAAGAGCAAAGAGTAGCCATCCCAGCTCAGGGACTTCCATCTATGGGCAGCATCTGTCCCATCACTAGCTGACGCTGTGTAACTCAATGGCAGCACTGCTGGCAGCCTGTGCTATTTACAGTCTTCGACCAGTGTGACAATGAGGAGACGAAGTGAACTTGGTACAAGGGTGGCTGGATAGCTCAGTAGGTAGAGCACTATGCCTGTGGACCCCAGGTTGGCAGGTTCGAATCCCGGTTGTGGCGTGTCTGGAGGTTAGTGGCAGGAGTTTTACTGCCGGTACAGTGAAACTGCGAATGGCTCATTAAATCAGTTATGGTTCCTTTGATCGCTCTCACGTTACTTGGATAACTGAATCTAAAACGGTTCAGGAATAAGTCTCAGGATCTTTCAGGAAAATATAAATCGCGCTCAGAGGTCCGCCTCTCACACGCACAGCGCGACTCGTACATCCAGCGGCGTGCGCCCGGAGAGCACGGTTGCCGCCAGCCTCCAGGACTTCGGACTCAAGGTGTCCGTCCTCTCGTGGCCTCGCTCCTCCGCTCCGTGTGCCCTCTCCCCTCGCCGGAGACAGAGGCGCTCGGTCCGGTGGGGCTCCTCCGCATCCTCTCAGAGCGCTCGTCCCCCCACCAAGCCAAGCCCCACCACCCCCAGCGGCGGCGGCAGACATGCAGTGGCACAAACACAGGTAGCTCTGCAGCAGGTGGACACATTACAAAACACAGTAAAAACAGACCAGAATGTAAGATATTGAATCCTAAATGGGTTCAGGAATAATAATAATAATAATAATAATAAATCAAGAAAACACTGAAGTTATTAATTTTTTTTTTTGTCACTTTGTCCTGAAAAACAGCAATCATTTGCCACCTCCTAATAAGTGCGCACGCCGTTTTTTTGTTGTAATACCCACTTTAACCACACGGGGACTGTTGATTTCTGCGTGCGCACTTATTAGGAGGTGGCAAATGATTGCTGTTTTTCAGGACAAAGTGACAAAAAAAATTAATAACTTCAGTGTTTTCTTGATTTATTATTATTATTATTATTCCTGAACCCATTTAGGATTCAATATCTTACATTCTGGTCTGTTTTTACTGTGTTTTGTAATGTGTCCACCTGCTGCAGAGCTACCTGTGTTTGTGCCACTGCATGTCTGCAAAGACACAAGAGACTTCAATGGGAAAAATTATAACTTCAGTGTTTTCTTGATTTAT